>CAUYQG010145843.1:0-27994 GCA_963574415.1 Tarsius wallacei
ACGCTACCACGCCCGGCTAATTTTTGATTTATTGTAGAGATGAGGTTTCGCCTGCCCAGGCGGGTCTCGAACCCGCGGGCTCAGGCAATTCACTCACCTCAGCCTCCCAAGGCGCGGGATTACAGGCTGAGCCACCGAGCCTGGCTCATCAGCTTTTTCTTACAGTTTTCAAGAGTTAATTATTCGTTTCAGAAACTGAATCTTTTTTTGTTACCCATGTAAAATATCTTTTTTTCTAGCCTGAATTTTTTTTTTTTTTTTTTCTTATACTTACCATACCAAAATACAGACATTTTAATTTTTATGTTGCTAAAATACTCTAATCCTTTACTAAGTTCTGGATTTAATAGGCATTCCCTACTTCAAACATTTTAATTTTTACTCAGTTATTTTTTTCTGTTATCTTCCCTTACATTTAAAATTTTTTTTTTTTCCATTTGGGATTTTTTCTGGTAAAAGGAGCGGGTTAATTTTGTTCTGTGTGGTGGGCCACATGCCTTCATGCTATCTTTTTAATTATGCATATTTTCCTCAGTGATTTGAAAAGCCATCTTTATTTCAAACTATAGATCTTTTCTTAACTCATATATTAAATTTATTTCTGAAACCTGATCTATTTAATTAATCTTTCTATTAATTTTCTAGTTCCAAATTGTGTTAATTACTATAGCATTATGTTTAGTACTTTGTCGGGCTTGATTTCTCTCACTATTATATTGGGGGTGCCAAAAAAATGTATACATATTTTAAGAGATGTTATCTATGTATTACTTTCCCAAAGTTGAATGTGTGAGATATGGCATTTGCTCAAAAGATGGCATTCATCAAATGAATGCTAGCGTCACCATGCGATAGACAGAACAGTTAAAGAAAATGATGGAAGCATGGTTGTCATTCAAGGAGTGCAAGACCGTTTTGAAGTGGTATTTGAAATTCAAGAACACTGTGGAAGTACAAATGACAATGGAGGCATGATTATGCAACAGAAATTCCAACCTGCTTAACAACCGAAGGCATTCATGATAGGTTTGAGACTCAAGGTACTGTGTGTGGTGTGCACAAGGGAAGATCCTCGCCTCGCAGGGTAACAAGTCGTGCTTCTTCTGCTGTAGCGTTGAACAGTTTACAGATCATCACAGAAGTCTATCAAACAATGTGCATGTGGATAGGAGGAGTTAGCAGAACAAGCACACGACTCATTCTCTTTTGTTGTTGTTGTTCCGGGGTGGTCTCTGTCCCTCTTTCTGCCTCAGGACGACTTGACTTATTCTTAAAACAGCAAAAATGGAAAGTTTTTAACCCAAGATTATATAGTTTTTTCCTTTCTTAAAATGTGTATACGCTTTTTTGGCACCGTTTTTTTTTTTTTTCCCAGAAATTTCATTTCTAGTCTTGATTATTTGTTGTTCTATTTGAAATATGAAATCTTTTTGAGAAATTCCACACACAGAGAAATGAATTTGGAGATCTCCTATTGATGATGCCTCTTTCTGTGTAAAAATGAAGATGCTTTTCTATTGATTGATGTCTTCATGTCCCTCTGGAAAGCATTGTTTTGTTTTTGTTTTTGTTTTTGTTTTTTTTGAGTTGGAGTCTCACTCTGTCGCCCAGACTGGCCGCTCCCGGCCACCGCAGCCTCGACCTGCTGGGCTCCGGCGATCCTTCCGCCTCAGCCTTCCAAGTAGCTGGAACTACAGGCGTGCGCTACCACACCTGGCTAATTTTTGATTTATTGTAGAGATGAGGTCTCGCTTGCCCAGGCAGGTCTCGAACCCGCGGGCTCAGGCAATCCACTCACGTCAGCCTCCCAAGGCGCGGGATTACAGGCTGAGCCACCAAGCCTGGCTGCATTAAGTTTTTCTCATGAAGATGCTACACATTTCCTAACAGCTTCATTCTGAGGAAGTCTATATTTATAGTTGCTACTTTATATTTTCTAACTAATAATTATTTAGCTTTTGAATTTTGTGTATGAATTAGGTAATCAGACCCCTTAATAAATTGCCATGTGTTCTGCAATCATTTTTAATTCACTATCTTAGAATTTCCAGGTCAAAAAAGTTATGATCTGTGAATAATCACAATTTTAACCCTTTTAACTCCTTTCCAATGTTTTCATTTGGAATATTTCCAATAATTTTGATTTATGCTTTTAACTTATTTTGAGAAAATAGTAAGCACTGTGATAGAGAGATTTTCCTTCTGATTTTAGTAAGAATGTGTGTACCATTTTGACAGTAGGTAAATGATAGATTTTTGTATAATACATCTTTTTTTTGAGTCAGGATCTCACTCTGTCACCGAGGCTGGAGTGAGTAGCACAATCATGGCTCACTGCAGCCTCCACCCCATGGGCTCTGGTGATCTTTCTGCCTCAGCTGGGACTACAGGTGTTCACCACCATACCCGGCTTATTTATTTATTTGGTTGGTTGTTTGTTTTTGGTGGAGACAAGGTCTCACTATATTGCCCAGGCTGGTCTTGAATCCCTGGATTTAAGCAATTCTCCCATCTCAACCTCCCAAAGTGCTCAGATTACAGGTACAGGTACACTGTGCTCAGCCCTGAATCATTTTTATTTAGTAACCATTCTATTTCTTTATATTTCATTTTTTTCACTTAAAAACTAACAGTGAATTATATGCAGCTTTTAAAAAATCTATGAAGTTTTTTTAAAATTTGAGTTATCAAAATGGTTAATTGTTATAATCAATTTTTTAAAACATTAAACCACCCTACATTCCTAGAAAGAGTTTCAACTGGTCATGACTTATTCTTTTAATGTGCTCCCCATATTTATATGTCAATATATTAAAATCTTTATCCTACCTATTTCCCCTGCATTATTTTCTTTAAGCATGCTATGCTATTTTACCTGATAAAAAAAACTCACGACAATTATATCTTCACAATGGATTGCAACCAACGTATTTAATTGTCTCATTTAAAAAACTTTGCTTCAATTAAATTTTATATTATCAATAATGTATAATGTTTCTCCTGTTATTTTTAGTATACATTGGCACTAAAAATATTAAGAGAAATGAACATTAAAAACATGATCTTTTCTAGAGTCTAAAATGCCCCAAATCAGATTTTTCAAGTGTCCAGTAAATTGTCCTTTATTGCTATTTTTTTTTTCATTTTTATGTTAGATTCAGGGAGCACACATGTATGTTACATGGATATTTTGTATAGTGGTGGAGATTGAGTCTCAGGTGGCTCATTCTCCAAATGGAGAACATTGTACCCCATAGGTCATTTCTGACCCCAACCCCTTTCCCAATCTCACCCCTTATTAATGTTCCCAGTGTCTATTATTTCCATCTTTGTGGCCATTTAGCTCTCACAAATAAGTGAAAACATGCAGTTTTTTGTTTTTGTTTCTGCATCAGTTCACTTAGGTTGGTGATCTACAGTTCCATCTATGTTGCTGCAAAAGACATGATTTCATTCGTTTTTATGGCTGCATAGTATTCCATGGTGTATATATACCACATTTTCTTTATTCAGTCAATCATTGGTGGGCATTTAGGTTGGTTCCACAACTTTGCTTTTGTGAATAGTGTTGCAATGAACATATGTCTTTTTTACTTCTTTTCCTTTGAGTAAATCCTTGGCTTCAATTAAATTTTATATTATCAATAATGTATAATGTTTCTCCTGCTATTTTTATCAATAATGGCACTAAAAATATTAAGAGAAATGAACATTAAAAACATGATCTTTTCTAGAGTCTAAAATGCCCCAAATTAGATTTTTCAAGTGAGAAATCTAGGTAGTGAGATTGCTAGGTAGAATATTATTCAATTTTTAGTTCTTTGAAAAATCTCCAGACTGTTTTCTATAGAGGTTGAACTAGTTTACAGTGTCAACAACTGTGGATGTGCATTCCTTTTCTACGCAACTGTGCCAACATCTGTTGTTCTTTGACTTTCTAATGATAGCCATTCCGACTGGTGTGAAGTTATACCTTATTGTGGTATTAATTTGCTTTATTGTTATTCTTTATTGCTATTGGATGCTCTATGATCCAGTTAAAGATCGCACATTGTGTTTAGTTTTGATGACTTTTTAGTCTCCTTAAATCTAGTACTATCACCGACTATATTTTGTATGTTATAGCATTGACATTTTTTGAAGATCCAGTCCATTTTTTACTAGAATGTTCTTTTTTGTTTGTTCATTTGTTGTTGAGTCGAGTCTCACTGTTGCCCAGGCTGAAGGGCAGTAAACAATCATGGCTCTCCGCAGCCTCAACCTACTGGGCTCAGGCAATCCTTCCACCTCAGTTTCCCAAGTAGCTAGAACTACAGACATGTGCCATCGCACTCAGTTAATCTTTTAAATTTTTTGTAGAGATTAGATCTCACTATGTTGTACAGGCTGGTCTCAATCTCCTGGCCTCAAGCAATCATTCTACCTTGGCGCTCAAAGTGCTGGGATTATAGGTGTGAGCTTCCAAGCCAGGCCAGAATGTTCTGAAACTGAGATTTTTCTGATTGTTTTCTCATTTAAAGATTCAGGTGAAACATTCTGGGCAAGAAATGTTGTGTGACATTGTAGAGTTATATTGTTATATAAACCAGTTATTTATGTTGCTGTTTGTAGTATTACAATTTTCTAATTCTATTATATTTTTCTCTAATTATTAACTGACAATCGTCTCTAAAGAGCTTACTCTTCACCACCACATCATTTTGAGGTACACTATGGATTCATGTATTTTTTTTATTCAGAGTGTCATAGTTCATTAGCATCATTTTAAATTATTTTTTGCATCAAAGACACAAACTATGATTATGTAGTGAAAGTCTTTGTTATTTGAAGATATATACTGTAGTAATGAAGTGACATGATATCTGCAAGTTTCTTTTAAATTATTTAGCAAAAGATGTGTACGTACATAGAGAGTTAATAAGACAAGATGTTAACATGGTACGTATCTAAACAAAGGTTTGAATTTTTAATTAAAAATGAGTAAAGCAGCATGAACAAACTAAGTATTAAAAACTGATCAGTTCTTCCATGAAAACATCTGACAGATTTATTTTTCTTTCTTGATAGGATCAGTATCTTCCTCTTGCATCTAATTTCAAAAGTAGAAGTGCTTCTCCCAAGTCTCCCGCACCCTTTTCCTCCATCCCCGTGGAACCTGGTACTGTCTATTTTAACTCCACTATGCTTCTGTCTCCCTTTCCCTTCCACTGAAACCATGCTATTTCAGGTTCATTACCTATACTATTACAGTAGCCTTCAAATCCATTTTTCTCCCTCTCTTGCCTATCCATTCATTGCAGAGCTTCTAGGACAAACTTCTAAAGCACAACTTTAACAAGGTCGATGTCTTGCCCAAAAGCCCATTTTGGTTCTCTGTCTGCCATCAGATGTCATCCAGATTTCTCAGCCTGGCATTCAAAGTTCTTCACGTTGTGCGCCCATTCTATTCTCTTAACTCACCAGCCCTGCCACCTCTCACAAGTAGTATGCTCAGATTCAACATGCCTCCTTTGGGGCCTGAAAAATACATATTCCTTTCTGCCTCCCTTCCCATATGCGCCTGCGTTTATTGCGAATGTAATCACCCTGAAAATTTCAAAATATCTCTCTTTCATGAAGTGCTCTTCAATCCCCTTAATGGGAAAATTATTTCCCTGTTGCAGGGCTCATAAAACACTATAGATCTTTCCCATAGCACATGCCAGTGCTCCTTGTAATAGAGACAGGCCTCATCACCTTTTTGAGATCCAGTCAAGATTATAACCTTCTTAAATCTGGAAACTGCTATTATGTATTTTTTGGATCTCTCCTGACAAGTAGCACAGTCCTAGCAAAGCACGAAAAATGTTGGTGAAATTAAATTTTTAAAACTACAGTCAAAAACAGTTTCTGAAAACGATGAAGTAAACCGTTTGCCTGCCCATGAACTATATACTACCGTTAAATGGAAAATATCCTGTACAGACATCAATCACCACTGATACATTGAAATACATACTGGTGTTGGGTCCCCTCACGCTGTGGGAGCTTTTCTGTCTTTCAATGACTCCTGCTTTAAAAAAGAAAGAAAGAAAGAAAAAAAATACATAATGGTGTCATCACTACCAAAATCAAAGGCTTTGAAAATGAAAGACAATGGTGGGAAATCTTAAGATTGTGGTGAGTGATGGCATCGCTTCCACCAAATACAGTAAATAACCTAGAGGCGTAAGTTTGCTGCTAAGAGGTTGCAAAATAAAGACATTTTGATGTGGAAGGAAATATGGAGCTACTGCACTTTCTTAAGAAAAGACATGACATAAAGATGGCAATGCTTTAGAAGCTATCTTAGAAAATGAATTCAAAATGAATTAAAAGACAGAGTTTGGATGCAGAAACTACAATTTGAAGTATACGCACAACCATGCGAGGTGAAGAGGGTCTGGGGGAGAATCTACAGGAGCAGAAATGAAGACAAAAAGGCAAAGTTCAGACAAAAGGAGACAGAGAATTTAAGGTATGAAATGGGGAATTTAGGTAAGCTACAAATAAAGGAAGAAGTCAAGCATTTTAGCAATCAATTCCACTATCTCTCAAAGGTATGCCCTTTAACAGTGTGATTTCTCTCATGTCTCCTCCAACAAAACTGGGGTTTGAGTTCCCAAAGTATCTTATACCTGCTTCTATTCAGCAAGTTGAAATAAAAAAATCTGTTGGCTTTCCCATTCCAGCCAACCTGGAACCATTTGAGAGCAAGGACCACATTGTATCCATCTTTGTAACCCCAGCCCCTAGTATGGTACAAATATGCAAATATCAAAACATCACATGTACCCCCAAAAGATGTACAACTATTATATATTAATAAAATATTCTGTTAAATTTATTTTAAAAACCCATATTCCAAAAGATGTTTCTGAAAGATGAGTTTGTGCTATGAGTGTTGTATAAAGGACGCTAGATAAAACAGTTACATTAATTAGACTTAATAAATTCTAAATTTAAAAAAAAAAGTCAACCCTTCAGGTCCCCTCCCACTATGAGAGCTTTTCTGTCCTCTCCATAAATACTGCTTTCTCACTAAAAAAAAAAAAAAAAAAGAAAGAAAGAAATTCTAAATCAATACCACTTACCAACTTTAGTTAAAGATGCCAATTGTTTTATCTTTCAAGAAGACATTACAATAGTAAGCCAAAGAAATAAATGGCATAAAACTGAAGTGATAGTTTATTGTAAATAAAAGGATAGACCAAACTTGCATGTGGAATTCACACTACACTGGGCACTAGCTAAGACACAGAGTGTGTGAGTAGGAGAGTCTTCCAGAAGGGAGTAGAATTTGCCTGTTTCAGTAAATCTGCAGCTACACTGTGACCTCCTTAAGGACAGAGTTCAAAATTGTTTTAGCACACTGCCTAGCACAGTGATGAACATGCTGCAGATGTTCAATAGGAATAATATTTTTAAATTTTTTAAAGCACAGCAACAATTGCTTAGTCTCTTTCGCCACATACTTTATCATAAAATACCTAAGTATTAGATAGACTGTCAAGGATCTCAAAATCATTTGAGTTATTACCTTGTTCATAAACAGTCCTGCTACTTAGAGAAAAGTATATAAAGATGTGGTACTGTTGAATTCTCACTCTAGAATTGACTAGAGAAAAATAAAATTAAGGTTGTCCTTAGGTCTGGTCTAAAAGAAAGGATGAAGAGGTAGGCTGTAGATTATCCTGGTCAATTATAAACAAGGTCTTTCTGAAACTATGAAACTAAAAATACAGTTTTATTATAAAGATGTATGTTTTCCTCAGTGATCAGTTCCTTTAATTCCAGTGGTTGCTTTCAGTCACCACGATTTCTATTCACACCCTTAAGATCAATCTTGTGGATTCTCCTAATAATCTATTCATCTATTTCAGGGATTGGCGAAACTTTTTTGTAAAGGAACAGAGTAATGATTTTAGCCTTTCCAGGTCATGTGGTCTCTGTCATAACTTCTAAGCTCTGCTGCTGTAGGCTGCTGCAGATGATATATAAGCAAATAATTGTAGCTGTGTTCAATATTTTTTAAAAAGCACACAGTTCACCTAATTTGGCCTGTGATCATAATTTATCAGCTTCTACTTTAGTTCATTAATTTTACTCTTACTATGAAAAATTTCAAATACACACAGAAAACAAAGAGAACACTGTATACCATCATTTTGATTTAATAGTTGTTAATATTTTGTCATATTTTTTGTATCAATTTTATTGCTGAATCACCATAAAGAAAATTTCTGTCATCATGAGATCTCACTTTTGCATAATTAGGTACATATACATAAAAATAAAGGCAAAATACTATATAACTTCATAAAATATATAATAATTTTCTACAGTTCCTATTTACATTTCCCCAGATATTTCCAAAATTCCTTTGATAGCTGTTTTGTTCAAGCTATGAATCTAGTTAAGCATCAGACATTCATTTGATCTTTATGTATTAAAAGAAAAATCTCTTCTAATCTAAAACCGCAACTCCCATCACCCAGACTTTTTTAACATGTGTGTGACATTGACTCATTGAGGAATGGACTAATTTTACATAAGGTGAATACAATTTAGATCCAATACATCTCATAGGAACATTAATACTGTTTATAGGCAAATACCAAATTTTTTGCTTATGTTATCCTTAACATATTTCCTTCAATTTTTCTCTGTTTTTAAGATCTGTTTTTATTTTTCATTTATTTTTAAAACAATTTCTTAAGCTGATTGGGATATTTTAAACATCCATATAAAACCAGATGTTAGGCCAGGTGCGGTGGCTCAAGCTTGTAATCCCAGCACTTTGGGAGGCTGAGGTGAGAAGACTGCCTGAGCCCAGGGGTTTGAGACCAGCCTGGGCAACATGGCGAGACCTCGTCTCTCAAAAAAATAAAAATAAAAAAATTAGCCAGGGATGGTAGCACACACCTGTAGTTCTGGCTACTTGGAAGGCTGATGTAGAAGGATCGCCTGAGCCCAGCATGTAGAGGTTGCAGTGACTGTGAAAGTGCCACTGCACTCCAGCCTGGACAACAGAGTGACAGTATCACTCCAAAAAAAACAACCAGATGTGAGCATATAACATAAAAACATAGTTAACAATAATTTATTATGTATTTCAAAATAGCTGGAAGAGAAGAATTGTAATGCTCCCAATTAAAAAAAAAAAGATAAATGTTTGAAGTGATGATATCCCAATTATCCTGATCCTGATTTAATTATTAGGCATTATATGTATTGAAACACTACATGTCTCCCAAAATATGCACAACTATTATATATCAATAAAATACTCTATTGCTAAAAGAAAAAGAAACATATTCCAAAAGATTTCTCTGAAAATGAGTTCATGCTATGGGTGCTGTGTAAATGAAGGTAGATGAAATAGTCAGTTACACTAATTAGGTTTACAAAATTCTAAGTCAATAAAACTTACCAACTTTAAAGGTGCTGATCGTTTTGTCTTTTAAGAAGGCCTTATAATATCCCAAGCTATGAACAAATATAGAACTACAAACATTTGGGATGACATTCTGGAATTTGCAGTACCTTATGAAAACAAGGATAAAAATCTTCCCTAGAGAAATGTGATCACTAAGAAAAACCTTGTCAGCTCACGAGGGAAATTCCAAACAGAAAAATCCCCTCAGATTCCACAAAATTTCTATGGAAACAATTTCCATCCATAAAACAGCAACTTCTATCCTCCAGATGTTTTGTGTATTTGTGAAATGAGAATTGTTGGTACGTATGCGGAGAGACACCTACTAAACTATGTTCAGAGTAGAAACAGGGTGCGTCGAGAACAGGGGAGAAGGCAACATGTAGTGTGAGGTTACAGACGAACTTGTTGGAAGAAACAGAAAATTTTAATGTGAATACGGAAATGAGAGGAGTTTGTATTGCCTACATTTTAAAGTACCTTAACTTACTGGCATTAGGAAAAAGGATCAGGAAAAAGGACTGGGCCAACTAAGATAACAAGGGTTCATAAAGAAAAGGAAATTAAAAGGTGCTAATTGGAAACTGGAACAAAGATAGCGTTTCCCTAGTTCAGAAAAGGCTTAGGGTAGATTTAATTAAAGGGAGTCGAGTTTATAAAGATAAGGAGTTAAGGCTTGGAGTAAGGTAGAAGATGGACGATAAAAGCAATGATGTTCAAACCCCTCCACACTGTCCAAGATGGTAACCACTAGCCACATGTGGTTACTTAAATGTAAATTAACTTGAAGAAAGTTGAAAACGTAGTTCCTCAGTTATAATTGCTACATGTTAAATCCTCCATAGTCACATATAGTAAGTGGCTAACCTGTCGGACAGCACAGATAGAGATTTCTCATTGCAGAAAGTTCTATTGGATGACACTGTTCTAAGGATATAAAAATGAGTAAGAGATAGAAAGGGGCAGGGAAAGAAGCTAAGGAGGAGAGACGGTGATTCATAAACTCCCTTAATATCATTATCTTTCATGTGACTATCAAGACAGATATCAAGACAGATTGGAGTTCTACCACACCTCCTCTCCAGCGAGTTGCTGGGGCGGTGGGGCAAGGGCTGGGGGGGTGGGGTGCTGCCTTACAAACCCTCTAGTTGAATGGGATGATTGGAGCAGGACATGAGTTAGGGGTGGAGCCAGGGTTGGGCAGTGGGGAAGGCAATTCAATGGATGAAGAGGGCCCATGCATGCCTTAGCATCATGTTCAGAATCCAAGGCAGATAAAACTCTGACTTGCCACCGGAAAACTGCGAGAATGGGTTCTTTCTTCTCTGGTGCCCAGTGAATCTTCTGTCACTTATGGTCAGACAATCCTACTAAGGATGTATTGCTTAGACAAAGTCGTAGGTCGACAATCACATTCTATTTTACTTGACTAATGAGAAATTTGGCCTGGCCATCTCCTTTTATTCTGTTATTCGCATCAACTAATTCCAGTCATAAGCATTCTTATTCACTGCAAGTCAACATAGGCAGCCTATCTCCTGCCCTCTGTGCTTTATGATGAATCACCTAGAATTTCAAACCACTGTTGGATAACCTTCTTTGCCACACACCTCTAGTGAAGTGACAGCATCCTATAGACCCACTGACCCTCAGAGATTTTCTTCATTTGGGGGACATTCTGAGCATCCTGACTATTTTATCAGATAGGTCTCTTGTTCTAGACTGCCATTTTAAACTCTGAAGGCAACCAATATCTACAGGATTCCTGCCACTCACCATATTTATACTAGACATTGCCAGGTGAAAAGAAGATATCCTCAGAATATGTTCAAACACAGACTTGTGAAGGTCATTATTTGCTTTCACAAACCTCAGGGCTGCTCTGATTTTCCCATTTGCATGTGTGGGCAGCCATTTCTTCAGTGTCTTCCCTGTGTTCTAATTGGCTCACTCTATGGATTCTTGGCTCTGCACTCTGGAATCGTCACTGACTTTTAACCCACCTCACCTGAAGAGCAGCTTTCTGTGTTTCCATTAGTACTTCAGGCTCTGAATCTTGTTTAAAAATTATCAGCAGGATTTTAATTGGTGGCTCTCATTCTTTACTTTTAATGAAGCTTGGTAATATTTTAACGTTTGCTTTATTGCATTTTAAAAGAGAATCTTAAAGAGAGAAAAATAATTAGGAAGTGAAAAATATTCGTTTAGAGAGAAAATGAACCTGGACTTAGGCTGATCACTTAAAGACAAGTGTGACTTATATGGAGAATCTAATCTTTGTAAGTAACATCATTTTACTTGTTTGAATTAATACTTTAGAAAAATCCTCCCATTCAATATTAGCAAATTTTCTGTCTCTTAAAAAATGAAAATGACTGAATATTTTCTAGCAGCTACTGAAACGGAAAGTTTGTAGTTTTCTACTGTGACCTAAGGGGTTTGGCTTTGAACACGGGCCAGAGACTCCTCTGAATAAGAAGAGCCCCCAAACTCATCTGTCTTTTTAATACGGGAGGAAACTAAAAAACCTGTAAATGAAGCGTAGGGTGGCAAGACCCTATCAACTGCATGACCCTTCACATTTCTGGCCACTATAATGCCTGCCACTGAAAGTCTTCAGTAAAAGAGTGAATCTTCATTGCTCCACCAGGAGCTGCTTTTCAGCTGGAAGAAGGGTGTGTCCCTAAGCTTTTACCTGGGAGCAATGATGATCTTGTCAAGCATTTTGGGAGACCAGCCCAAGTTTTTAGGGTGGGGATCCAGACTGGTTATACGTACTTCAGTCCTTCGCCCAGAGGAAGGCAGAAACACCTCAAAGCCTGCATGTAAGAACATCTACTGAAAAATTATTTTAATCAGACACCAGCTGAGTGGGGGAAAGAAAAAGAACAGAGAAGAACAAACAAAACTCCCTTGATCTTGGATGTAAGAGAATCTAGCAACAATGGACTGGAGCTTCTTCAGAACAGCTGCAGTGCTGTTCATTTTTCTGGTAAGTGGATTCTGTTAAAAATCCTTCATCATCATCCTCATTGTAAACAAGCGAGAACTTTTTAGAAATGTTAGTTGGTGTTACTTCTAACCTAAACCCATTAAAAGTTTATGTTAATGACAAGGTGATTTTATGAACCAGAATTTTAAATAGTGTTTCTCTCTTTAATTGAAGACTCGAGATCATATTAACGCATCAGTGTCAACTCATCATATAGCACCTCTGACATTGAAGTGATTGTTAAGTCATGCTGGGAAAATACTGAATTTAGGAAATTCACATCACTGATTAATAGCACTTTGTCGCTCAAATTCTATTTTGCAGGTGGGCTTTTAAACTAAATATCACAAGTGTGTCTTGATGTTTACCCTAAATCTTTTTTCATTCTTTTGGTATCTTTGGTAGTAGAGTCACTATATTTTTTATTTTTTTTATTTCTATTTTATTTTAAAGATGTGTGGTACAATTCAGGGTTAGGTAAAACATAAACATAGAATCCACATGAATTAAAATCATAACAGTTTGTGACTGTCCTCCCTATCCAAACAATCTTATCTGCTCTATATATTGTTGGAATCCATACCAGTACTATCAAAAACCCCACACTATTTAACTGATTTTATTTACAACAACATGTTTAGTTTCCCCCAAAAGAGGCAGTATAAGAGGTTTATAAATGACATACTAGGTGAAGGAATGGCTATAATTAAAGAGCAAATATAATTATGACTATACTTGTTCTTATTACTGGAATGTCAGTAACAACTGTGACAAAAAAAAAAGTTGTACATTTGATGATCAGACGAATGTCATGACATGCTATATCATTGCCCCTTTTGCATGTTATAGTTTACAATTTACAGAGATAATACTAAGGGCAACACTAATGTATTACATTAATTTTACTTTCAGCGAAAATTGGAAAATTGTTGTCTCTCTCACAGCAAAGTTAATGTAATCCAAAAAGTCAGGTGCCAGGTAAATTGCCCTCCAGCTTGGCAGGATATAGTGCTGTAATTCACATTTGTTTCTACTTGCTTTATTTTTGAACTGGAATGTTGGGTTGGTATAATAACAAAGCAAGATCTTTGATTCAAGGGAAAACTGGTTAATTTAAATTCAGCTTTTAAATTAAGATGGGTCATAATCAAAGGATTTAGTTATAAATGAGTATCAATAAGCTGTGGCGTTAGTGCCAAACTACCCTTCAAACATGAGTCCTATTCCATGGAATTTTCAATGGATCGATGGATCAGTTGATATCATAAATTAGGATGCGGCAGAGATCATACAGGATGTCTTTGAACATAGGAGTATTTGTGTTATGCCAATAATAAGATACTTTTATTTTTAATTTTATATAAATTTGATCCATTAAGGTCTACTATAGTTCTACTCAGTTAACGTTTAGTCAGATGCTTATGTGCTAACTCTCAAAGAATCTATAAGTTATGCCTTATTTCTTGATTTACATGATTATTTCTAACTAATTACAACCCATATTATTTCTTTAAACAGCTACTTCCTATTTAGTCATTCTCCAATAAAATGTATCAACATCAAAATCATATATCTTTATTGAACTTTCTCTGGAGAAAGGTCCCTGGGCATTTATACTTTATTTTCCAAGCCTACACAGTTTTTTTGTTGGTTGGAAGGTTGGGGTTTTTGGGGGATAAGAGAGGAAGAGTTTGCCATATTTTGTATTGAAACCAATTCTCATATGCCTTATGAAATTTTTTCTCAAAGAATGTACACAATAATGAATTAAAATGTTTTATTTTCACATTGACATCATAACATTTTTGTAAAACATTTCACTTTTTAAGATGAATTTCTTTTTAACTGCCAATTTTACCTGATGATTTTGGTAATTGTCCTTTGGAGTTACTTAATCTGTTTTTTTGTTTTAAAATACACCCCTCCCCCCCACCCCCACCCCTGCCAAGTAATAACCAGCAATATGGCAAACTCTTCCAATTACCTTCCTGCTTGTCTCACAGTAAATGCTTGCTTTTACCAAAAAAGAAAAAAAAAACCATGTAAAGTCTTTATATTCATCTCTGCTCAAAGTCAATAAATGAAAATCCATAGTAGGAAGCATGTTTGAGCAGTTGTTAAGACATTTAAGGCATTTAAACTGTTGGTATTGTTAAAGAAAAACTGTTTGTGAACTAAGTACCTTTCTGTTTACCAGTTTATTGTGTAGTCTGCTCAATACACCTGAAAGTTTTAGACCTTGTTCAGATGAGTGGGTTGATCAGGGAGAATAAAACCAGAGGAGCCACTTTTATGATGACTGACCAAGATTGCTACATGACTGTTCCATTGTTCAGATGAGACTTCTGGACAGACAAGAGCTTACACCTGCCACATGCTATAGCACTGCAAACCAGACGCATTTTGTCAATTCTGCATTTATTTTTCTTTCTTTTTTTGCTTTCATATAATCAGTGTATGGAGTGGGTAGAAGATTTAGAATGTATTGTTTCTAGGCCATAGAAAAATGTTACCTATAACCAAATATAGGAAATCTGTGTGGATGGTTGTGACAGTGGTTAAAAAGTGCAGCATGGTCACTGTGGGAAAGCAAAATAGAGCCAACAGAATTTCTAGGGTCCCAATGATTTGTACTTGCAAACTTATCAGATCCAATTAGTCCATTCAAATCAATACAAGTCTGAAGATGTCTTTCCCTATAAAAGCAAATTTCTGCAGCCCAAATTCAAAGAAAAAACAATCTTTACCTATTACCACAAATGATCTGGTTTCTTCAGTTCATCATATTAACCTATCTTCCCTTCTTCCCATGAATTAATATTTGAATTTTTAAACAATCCTCTAACCACGTGATAAACTAACTCCACAATTTATACTTAGCTGGAAAATTCTCTAGGATATGAGCAGGAATTTTTCAAAGTATTTCTCAGCACTCAGGCTAAAATGCATAGAAAATAATATACGTTGTATTACATAGTTACTGAATGTACTTAAACCAAACATTGAAGGTCCTATAACTGTATTCCTTAATGCCTAAAGCAAGAGAAGGATTAACAAACTACCACAGACCAAACAGAAGACGAGCAAAAGAAAGGCTCTTTATGCTTTCTTATGTATGTATTATAGTAATGTGCATAATTACTATATGAGATTAATGTTTCAGTAAAATATTTTATAGAAAATGGAAGCAATATTCCTGTTCATCATTCAGTGAAACTCATAAATTGAATTTAAGCATAATCATTTCCATTTATATGGTGTCCATAAAAGCTTTATCATTTCACTGCAGATTTAGGATTAGCATCTTTTTTCACATTTACAAAAATAGGGAGTACAAACTTATCATCTCTCAATTGGTTTGAGTTGCCACAGAATAAAAACATTTTGCCATCCCTGTTTTAGGTAACAGCAGAATTTAAAGCACTAGAGAATGGTGTCTTGAATCTGAAGGCCTGGCCCTAAGGGACAAGATTTACTTGTATAACAAGGTTTATGAATTTAGAAAAAGAACACTCTCATCTATACCCAGAGCACTTGATTTTTGATAACTTTGTCTCCAATATACATTCATCAAAGACATCCTGGTTCAGTATCCCCGTGTCCCAACAGGCATTGCTTAACGTATCAGCAGGAAGCCTGCTCTGCCTGACATTGCAATTAGATTTATTAAACTCCCTCAACTGAGGGAACACCCTTGCTGAGAGCTGGGTCATGCCACCTTTGCTGATTATGCTTGGCATGAAAATTCCTTTAATGAATTTAGATCAATTTTTTTTTAAATGCCACTGGCTGCTGATCCATGGTCTTAATTGGGCTATGAGAACAGAGAACAATCTTTGACACTTGTTTCATGGGAAACCTTACCTCCACAAATTAATGGCTGACTATTGCTCATAAAGCTACTTGACTATAAGTTATTTGAGGGCAAGTTTTGTGTCTGAGTCACCTTTGTATCCCTCATAGTGCCTGTCACCAGTGCAAGATTTGCTCAGTAGAAGGCTAATCACACATAGCAGAGGTACCGGAAAGAAATTTTTGGATAGTCTCTAGTCTCTTCCCCCACACACTCCAAAAAATTATCGAGGTATAAACACGAAAATAATTACATCAGATCTCCCTAACATTTTTATGGTGTAGAATGACATTTATTTTGTATTTTATCCAAGTCTTACTATAATACTTTTAGGGCTTGGGCCCTTTAAAAGTCTTAATCTAGACTTGTATCTACATAATTCTCATTCAATATGTACTTGTCAAATACATTTAAAAAATAGTAATTAAGTGAAATCAACCCATTGAGGTGATATCAACTTCAAACTGATACCATTTGTCAGAGCACTACAAAGGAAAGACAAAAGGAAGTTTTAAAAAGAAGAAAGTTATTATATTTTAGCTTTGTTTCAAGTGCATCTGTGACATATATAATAGTTAAAAAATCTGATGCTTTACTAAAACTACCAAGTGACTGTAGAAGACCATCTCACAATTATTAAATGTGATTAAAGAGATTTTTCTTGTAAAATTACTTATTACTCTCAAGTCCATTTTTATTATAGGCAAAGAAGTGTGATCTTCAATAACATTAAAAAGAAACACTAAAACTGACTTACTTGGGGGAATGATTAAAATTAACATCCAATTTTATTTCCTGTCTGTTTTTGTTTGGTTGGGGTTTTTAAAAAAATAAATGGATTGGCTCCTGAAACAGAGGTGAAGGGAGGACTCATTGAGGATACACTTCAGGTGAATTGTTTACTGCTTTCTTAAAATTTTAGGATTAAAAGGGCCTTTTAGTCTCGCATGCAGCTGAGGAAACTGAGGCACAGATTGATTTAGTTACTTACCACAAAGCCCATATCCAGTGGGCAAGCAAGCTGAGATATACCTCAGCTTGACAACCTCTGTGTTCATCTCGAAGTGACTCTCCATCATAGCTGCTTTAGCAACCATTCCAAATTTATGTCTGAATCCAAACTACTTCCCTAATTGCCAGAAAGTAACCTCACCCTCACTCCAGGAACAAGATATAGGTCATTTAAAACAATGTCCTTCCATTTCCCTTTCCTCATTGATTGATTTTAATTGTCACCCTTTCTTTCTTGCTTGCTATCGTCTTCAAAGTCCTTTCCTTTTCTGCCTATTTCCTCCCGCTCTCTCCATCACAACACCCCTATTAAATACCTTCTTTATGAACTTCTTTTCTTCCCAGTCAAAATCTCCCACTCTCCTCTTTCTTAAGATTTCAAAAATCCACAGGTTTCCCTTTCTCAAAAAATTTCCTTGAAGGCTACATCTAATTCAGCCATCTTGTCTTTCTGTTTCCTTTCATCACCAAATTTCTTGAAAAGCAACCATCTTTACTTCCTCCTCCTTCCATCCTACTCCCTAATTCCTTGCATTGGGCAAATGTGTGTTCCATCTAACTGAAAATATTCTCTTGACAGCCGCTCAAGACCTTAGGATTCACTCTGCTCAATTTTACTATGTCATCTGATACTCTTTCAACCCCACCTGTTTCTCTGCTTTCCCTTTCCCTGAAATCCACTAAAATGCGTTATGTTTTTCTATTTTTTCTTTGGCCATTCCTTCTTTCATTTTTTCTTTGTTTCTAATTTGTTGTCCTTGTTCCCAGTTACATAAATGTAAGAATTCCCCTAGTTCTATCCTCAGCCACAGACTGTTTCTTTGCTGTCTCCTCTATTTCAGGAATTTCAAATTCTCCCATGATGCTATCTTGCCCTAGCGGTTGCACCTCAAATCTATGTATCCAGCTTGAACTTTTGTTCAAAGCATGGATGAATATTTCAAATTGCTGATCATCTTTACCTGTGCATCTTTGGCATCTCAAACTCAATGTTTTCTGATCTGCTTAATTCTGTTACTACCTTATCCCCATGTCCAAAGTTTCAAACTGCCATCCCCTGAGATTCCTCCCTCTCTTGATTCCCACATTCCATCTGTTCTCAAGCCCTATCAAGTCTATGTATGTAGTCCCCCTTCCTTGATCTTTCCCTGTTCATTTCCACTGTCTCTGCTCCATTGAGCCCCTCCTCACCTCTACACTGCTTTGGTACAGAAGACCTTGAACTGCTCACGGCCTGAGAGCTCTGCCTCTTCTCACCTCCCCTACTAGCTGTTGTAAGACTAAGCTTTAAAAATCCACAGTTTTATCATGCATTTCCCTTAACTGAAATACTTCAATATTATTCTACTACACACAGAGATTTGGTGCAAGAATTGGAAAGTTATCTGTATATAATTCAGTCTACTCGTGTCATGTTGCAAATGAGAAAACCAAAGCACAGAGAATTTAGGAAACTCTGTGCAAACTCTAAACTCTGAGCAAAAGAAGATAAGCTTAGGTCAACCCACCCAATTTTTAAGCAGACTTGGCAGCTTTTTAATTACCAATTCAACTGAGAGTTCTGACACTATGGTGTAACTTACTTGGTCTTCTGCCTAAGTTGCCTCTCATGGGAAAAAGAACAACCCAGCTTCATAAAGTTTGAAAGATTTCTTAGTCATCTGGCATAGTTATCCAAAACAAACAGCAAGCACTGACGCTTCAGTGCAGCAAGGGAAGTGTAATAACAGATAACAGATGCACATACAATTCTGTAGCCATGAAAAAATGACTTCCAAACAGACAAATAGGGTATCCCAGTCTCCCCAACACACACTCACAAACAAGAGAGAGGGAAAAGTGTTCATGAATTCCAAGTACCAAGAAGTATTCATTTGCATTAATGTCTTTTCAGTTCTGCATCCAAGATGGACTCTACAAATACCATTAAAGTTATACATCCTAACCATTTGAGCTATTTTGTTCTCTTTTGTTTTTATTTGTGTTATATTGCTACTGTTGCATATAAACACTGTTGATCACAAAGATAATATAAAATTAGATTAAAATCATAAATTTTTGAGTTCTTAAAATTGTAACATCAATTCTTTGTAGCATGTTTTACTTAGTAATTTACTTGAGGGAATAGGCTATCTTATACTTTGTTGTAAAACCAACAAGTACAAATTTATGCTGAATTTTATTGAGTTGTATTTAGCTATAAGTTAATATCTAAGTCTCAATTTCCTCATCTAGAAAATGGAAATGGTAATAGTGGTCACCGCATATATCTGTTATAAAGATTAAATGCATGGATTTCTTTAAACACTTTATCTAGTAGTTATCGTTCAGTAAGTTGTAAGAGTGATAGTCACAATGATTAACATTAAAGGTATATCATGAATATGTAACTCCTATAATGAAAACATCATGTATGCAAACTATGATTTTCTTATATCAGTGATACAGAAAAAATCTAATTGCAATAATGGTTTCCATCCTTTGCAATTCTGAAAAAATTCAATTGGAAGGTGAACATTTCTAAAAAAAAAAGTAGTTGAAAATTTCTTATTTCAGGACAGCTGAAAACTAGTTGATTCCAAGTGCAATTTAAAACTCAATAAAAGCAAACTAGCCTTCAAATCCACAATTTTTGAATGTCTTAAGTATATGGATATAAAAAACTCAACATATAAATGTCTGTGTTCTTCGAAATACCTGCAGTTTTTAGAGAAAATAATTTAAATTGTTCCGATTTCTCACTATAAATCATGAGCAAAGATCAAGGTCAGAGCTGTAACTGGGCAGAACTCTTTTTGACTAGCATCCTTGTTTGACTAGAAAAAAAAAATAGTTTAATTCAGAAGAAAAGACTCATGGAAATTACAGACCCAGCAATTTGTTCCTACACTCCCTCATTTTTCTCTCCTTGTTATGGAAGGATGCATTTATATCATCTATTTTTTAACGCTAATAATAAAACATCAAATATGAGCTCATTTTGACATGAAGAAAATTGTGGTTTTTCTAGAATTTTTTATTCTCATGCTTCAAAGAAGGTGAAAAAAATAACCATTATAATTTTCAAGAATACTAGAAAACCTTCCATCTAGAATTGGAATGTGAGTAGGCAAATATTCTGAAGCTTTCTTGATATCCTTCTGCTTCCCACTTTTCTTCACTTCAAACATTTTTTTTTTCTATTTCCATCTGTGGCTAGTCAGATCCTGAAACTAGAGCCAAATGTTTTAGTATCATAACTTACTATTGAATGCCACTGAATAGCATCAGAGTAGCTCTAACTCTTTAGGCACAAGATTTACTAAGAGAGTCTGAGTTTCCAACCACATTTCATCTGAATTCTAGCTTCAAATATCCCACCTATGTGATTACAAGTATCTGCATAGGCTAAGAATGAAAACAAGAGTTAAAAAGTAACAAAAAGCGTTCAAGACCCACCTGGGTAACTTGGCGAGACCTCATCTCTACAATAAAAAAAAAAAAGTAACAAAAAGCAGAGCAAAATTGAACAACAAAAAGAATTACTGTCATCATCAGACCTAAGTGGTAAACCAGATCCGTCTGCTATCCAGATGAATAAAATAATTCTAAATGACTCTCAGGGCTATTATTTGATCTCTTTTTGAAATGATTGGATAACATAAAGTGTAAAATATTGAATTATAAACTAACTACTGTGATTATCTTATTTTTATAGGTGGTGGTAGAAGTTAACAGTGAATTTCGAATCCAGGTAATAATATATAGCAAATCAATTTTTTCCAAATTTAAAAAAAAAAAGAAAATGGTTTGACAAAAAAATGATATATTTTCCAAAGAAAATTTATTCTTATAAGTAAAGTTAATGTAATGCTAAAATTAATAGATGATCAAAATTACCAAATTTCCCAATTTAGCATCCTCTCTTTCTGAAATTACAATTATCTCCTCTTCCAAAAAATCTCAGTGGGATATGAATTATGAATGAGGTGAATAATTACTATTACTGTATCCTACTCATTCAAGGTAAGAGATTATAACACTAAAAATGGCACCATCAAGTGGCATTCAATCAGAAGGCAAAAACGTGAATGGATCAAATTCGCTGCAGCCTGCCGTGAAGGGGAAGACAACTCAAAGAGAAACCCGATCGCCAAAGTGAGTATCAACCCCAAAGCATAAAATTGAAAATCAGAATGGATAGGGTTAACATTTCAAAAGAACCTGTCATTTAAATATTTCATAAGCATATCTCACTGAGAAGTGATGATACAAAAAAGAACGATAGTCATTCAGATGATGAAAACTGAAGTTTCTGAGGATAAATTAAGAAATGTAGGCTCTCGGAGAAATGGCTAAACATTGACTCGCCTCACTGTGTAATGCACACACAAGGTCATGTGTTATTCCAAACTCTAGATGAAAAAAAAGATGGCTATTTAAATAATGAACTGGTCTTCAGCATATTTAGAGGAACTACTTCAATGTGGGCTCCTGTCTCACAATTTATTAGAACTGAATTCCTACATTTTTTGCTTGTTTATTAACATCCACAAGGAGCCCTCTAGCATACATTCTTTTTCTTTTCATTTTTCCTTCTTCCCTTCTACACACACACACACACACACACATACACACTCAGATACACCCTCACACAGATTCACACACATATAAATATGTATGTGCACACATACAGATATACACACATTCACATAGATTCAGAGACTCCCCAGTAAGATTTGCTCACAGTCATGTAATATTTTATTTCAAAGAAAAAGTTTTGGTTTCTATAACCATTTATTTAAGTGATCTCCTTTTTCTGCTAATATGTCCTCCCCATTATCAGAATTAAGAGCGTCTACACAGAGCCAAATAACTCTTCTCACCTACATGAATCCGTTGAAAACTTTCTTCAAAAACTTTACATTTAAAAAAAAAATTTAAATCTGAAGATCAAAATTATATAATAACAATATTACACAACTCCCTAAGAGGGCAAGTAATTCCCTACTGTAACCCCACACTAGCACAGAGCCTGAAAATAATACAAGATCAAATTTTAATTGTTGAATGAATTAATGCATGAATGATGACTATATAGACTTAAATATGGTAGGATGATATTTTGTGATAAAAATTGAATTTATTTCATTGCATTGCCAATTACTATTGAAAATACTGGAGCTGTAATTATTATTCTTTTTGTTGTTGTTTTTTTGAGTTGGAGTCTCACACTGTCACCCAGGATGGAGTGCAGTGGCACGCTCACGGCCATCCCAGCATCAACCTGCTGGGCTCCAGCTATCCTTCCACCTCAGCCTTCCAAGTAACCGGAACTACAGGCACATGCTACCACACCCGGCTAATTCTTGATTTATTGTAGAGACGAGGTCTTACCAAGTTGCCCAGGCTGGTCTCGAACCCGCAGGCTCAGGCAATCCACTCATCTCGGCTTCCCAAAGTGCTGGGATTACAGGCTGAGCCACCGAGCCCGGCCCATTATTCTTACTTAGGAAAATAATTTTCTCTATTTTTCAACATTTCCCAAATGATAGCAGAGTCATCACATGCAACAATTTTCAGGAAAGCTGTCATATATCAAACATAGCACTCTTTTATTTGCTGCCTATAATGTTTTCACTTGTGTTTTTTCTGCAGATTCACTCAGATTGTGCAGCAAACCAGCAAGTTACATATCGCATCTCTGGAGTAGGAATTGATCAGCCACCTTATGGAATCTTCATTGTTAATCAGAAAACTGGTGAAATTAATATAACATCCATAGTTGATCGAGAGGTCACCCCCTTTTTCATTGTAAGTGGACTTTGTGTCAATACATATGTTCAGGCCTAAATTATCTTGCAAAATCTTAATCTCAGATCATACTTCATTTTATTTCAAGAGTCTCAATATTAGGCATTTTGGGTTGTCTCTTAATTCATGAGCATCCTATGACTCAAAAGAAATGCAGAGAAGATTAAGAGAGAAAGAAGTGTTTCACTTGAGTGTCTGCAAAATGCTAACCTCTAGTCTATCTTCCCTGGAAAGCTATTTGTTTGGGAGGACAAGTATTATCTAACTTTTTAACTTTTCCCTGCTCTTTAAATCAGTTGAGAATGTTGGTCCCCTTTATTTAAGGTCAATTTCAAGTAACATTTCTGGAGCTACTGAGAGACGCGTTTATGAGTGAACATTACTAAAAAATCATGTTCAAGTTCACCTGAGCTCTGAATGTACCTTGGGAATTCATGCATCCTTAGCTGAATCTCACTCAATTCTTTACAGGAGCTGTCACATAGCTTACCTTTCTCTTCAAACCTTCAACCACATTTTCACCTTAAGCAGTTGAATTTGTGACCAACTTCACCAAAAATGTTGAGACCATCCTTCACAAATTCCCACAATTATCTCTCTCTCCTCCAATTTGGAAATGTTCTTCATTAAATCCAAAAGCAGGACCAATTTTCTGCTTTTTCCCCACAGCTTTTTCTAAGATAGTTCCATTGTCTCATAACTAGCTGTTTCCTCAAGAATCTGATTCCATCAGCCGTTTTTTCATCTTTTTTTTCCTTCCTCCATTGGATACTCCCATTTTCATCAATCATCATGGTCAACACCTCCTAAGACTTAAAATAAAAATAAGAAATAAAGAAGCCCTCCTTTTCTCTCGTAATCTCTTCTATTAAAATCCCATTAATCCATATCTCAAAGCAACTTCAAATAATAATCTATAACTACAATTTTCACTCACACTGCTTGTCTGTATTCCACTTTGGGTGTTTAGCCTTCAATTCCATATCTGTATTCCTGCTTTCTCACCCACAGCATTGCCCCACAAACTTTAAATCAGCATGCTAGCCTATTAGCTTTTCTTGAAACATGATGCATTTCATATGAAATATACCACATATGTAAAATGTAAACATTACACTTATTATACTCCAAATATAAATAATAATAATAATAATAATAATACAAACCCCACACTACTAAGTTTAAGAATGTGACATTTCTTTAAAGCCCCCCTGTGATTCTCCTGTACCACATTCTTAAATCACCCCCAAAAACTCCTGTTTCTAATTTCAAGCCCTATATTTGCATTGTTTCCTTCCTCACACATGAATCTCTTGAAACACCTTGGTAATTCCCAGTGCAACTTGTTGAAATTCTCTTTTAAGATCTAGCTCAATCATTATGTCTTCCTACAAAGTCATAGCATTTTTGTTATTTCTTTATATGAATTATCTTGTCACCTTTTTAAAAATAATATCTTGCATTTAGGTTTGTTTTCCCTTAGTGATTATAAGTACTGCCTGTGCCTGTGTTCTAGTAGGAAATAGTAATGATATGTCTTTTAATTTCCCACTTAATGCTCAAAGTAAAAACTTAATAAATATGTGTTTCATTGTATAATTATTTCTCTTTTTTCTCCCAGATCTATTGCCGGGCTCTGAACTCACTGGGCCAAGATTTAGAGAGGCCTCTTGAGCTCAGAGTCAGGGTTATGGATATAAATGACAACCCTCCAGTATTTTCTATGTCAACATTTCTAGGACAAATAGAAGAAAATTCTAATGCAAGTAAGTAATATATTGGCTTCCAGATCACTCTTCACAGCCAGGCACCTAACCAGAGGCTAAACCATGTCAAGTACATATCATGAATGTAAGAATTCAGCTATAGAAAAGATGAAGAACAGAAAGGCTCCTCTTCAACTATAGAAGATGCTCCAGTCTGTCAAACATGAGGAGCAAAACTAAAGCGATGAGGAGGATTTTCTCACATAACTCACACTATCTTTGTAGGAAATTTCCATCAAGAAACTTCTAAAGTATTTTGCACAGTGGTGACAGGGGCATTGAAATGAGAACTTAGCCTCTCAGTCTGACTGCAGTAATGGATAATCTTACCTCCTTCTGTTGATACTGCTTTTTTATTTTTTCAATTTTTAAGTTAATTCCTTTAAAATCACTTATAGAAATAACATAAAAAACTTCATTTTAACATAACTACTTTTAACCTTTAAGTGGTATATTTTCTTGTGAATTCCAAAAATTCTTACACTTTACTTTTATTCATTAAAATACAGTACCTGTACTTTCAACTTTTAGAAATATGACTATAAATATGCTCATAAAAATTATGCAATACAAAAAGTAAAAAGGGAATTGAAATCTACTATTTGCTCTCTCAAGTATCATTCTTCAGAGGCAACCACTATGCACATGTGTTCTATGATTACATAAACATAAATAACATGTTTTTGAAAATAAATCGTCCTTTATACATGAATCCACAGCATGAATTTTTATTTAAATATATATTGAACATATTTCTATATCAGGACATCTAGACTTTCTTACTTTTTTAGTGGTTGCATTGAATTTAATTATACAAACATGCCATGATTAGTTAATTGCCTAGTGAAAACATTTTACAATTTCCACTATAAAAAAGAACAAAATCATGACATTTGTGGCACATGGATGCCACTGGAGGACATCATTCTAAGGGAATTGCCACAGAGACAGAAAACTGAATAATACACGTTCTCACTCATAAGTACAAGCTAAACACTGGACACACAGGAGTACGATGATGGAAGCAGACATTGGGACTATTAAAGAGGAGAAGGAAAGAGGAGTAATAAGGGTTAAAAAACCACCTATTGGGTACTGTGCTCAACACCTGGGGGGTGGGTAGGCAGGCTCATTAGATGCCCAAACCTCACCATTGTGCAATAGAGCCATGTAACAAACCTGCACATGAGCCCTTTGATTCTAAAATAAAATAAAAGCTAAAAAAAAGTAAAAAGTAAAAACAAATCAATAAAATATGCAGATTTTAAAAATAAAAATTATGTTAAAGTGATTACCAAGAGAAATAGAAGGTGCTCTGGGTCATTTGTAGAAAAAAAAATGGTGTTTGAAGTCGAGTTGCAGAGTAGAAAAGCATAGTAGTTCATGAATGAGCACCAGCAGCTGTTCACATTCTCCAATACTCTTCATCAAAACTACTTCAAAGATTATTAAAAGTTAAGGGACAGGACAATGTATGTAGTGAAACAAGCATTTCTTTAGATCTACTTTGTTACCTAGCACTTAACTAAAGGCTACCCAGAACACAGCAAGAACAGGGAAAAAGTTGGTCCAGTATTACCATCATTTTATTTTGCCATTGCATCCTACAAAAAATAAAAGAAAAAATTATATTAGAATAAAAGAGAGAAAGCCAGAATAGCACGTTTCCTTTGTTTCACAATTATCAGTCATGTCTAGGTTCCTAGTAAAATGTGATTTTTTAAGGTAAAAGTATAGAAAGGAGCTAATATACTAATATGTTGAAAGAATAGGAAGGGAAACCAGTAGAGTACACATTATATGAACCAACTAAAAGGAAATTGTCCATTTGTAATCAATTTTCCTTGATTTCTAGATACATTGGTGATGAGACTCAATGCTACTGATGCAGATGAACCAAATAATTTGAACTCAAAAATAGCCTTCAAGATCATAAGACAGGAACCTTCGGATTCACCAATGTTTATTATCAACAGATATACTGGAGAAGTTCGAACAATGAATAATTTTCTAGACAGAGAGGTAATTCTTTTTCTTTAAGTGGGTTTTTAGTCTCAAAGGAACAGATTCTAAAAGCAAGAGTACCTGAGAGAAAAGAGAAAAAGAAAATAATGTTTTAAAAATTGAACTATATAGCTTTTTCACATAATGGTAATGACATGTGAAATATCGTCAAAATTTAAAAATGGAGATTCCTCAACTGCATTTCACACTGACATTTTTCATTTAATCAGTTAATTAGAATTTGCCTCAATTTAAGAAAACTATATTGTGAAAGTATACAAAAATATGCATGAAGTGGAGGCAAAAGCTCATTTTTAAAAAATGTGTTCTATAATAAAATAAACTGAAGAAACACTTGCCATATTTCCCCATCTGAGAGAGTTACAATGCACATGAACATGTTGGGGGCTTCAGTAATATCTCCAAAGAAACTTACTTACTTTTCTTTAAAGTATATCCTACAGTATATCCTAAACTCCGTTGACAGCAGAACTCTTTCTTTTCATTTTCTTTTTTTTCTTTTTTCTTTTTTTTACTTTTAAACATGTTTTTTATTATAAAATTGTGGGGTACAGTTAAGGGTTAGGTATACAAATGTGCATCGTTCAAGTACCCTTGTTAATAAGGGGTATCTCCCCATCCCCAGACAGATATTGACTACCGTTAGTCCCACCTCCCTTCCCCTCTACCCCCCCCATAGTTTCCCACCACTGTCAACCCTTTTCTTATAGTATTATGATAGAGTAAATGGTGCTGGGAAAACTGGCTGACCACATGCAGAAGACTCAAACAAGACCCCTATCTATCCCCATACACAAAAATTAACTCTAAATGGATCAGAGACCTAAATGTAAAACCTCAAGCCATAAGAACCTTAGAAAATTCAGGACACACCCTTATGCAAATTGGAACTGGCATCCAATTCCTGAACAAAACCCGAAACCCACAGGCCATAAGAGATAAGATAGACAAGTGGGACCTCATTAAACTGACAAGCTTCTGCAAAGCCAAAGAAACCATCAAGAGAGCAGGGAGACAGCCTGCAGACTGGGAAAAAGTATTTGCCAACTCCAGGTCCGACAAAGGCTTAACATCTTGGATCTACAAGGAACTCAAAC
>CAUYQG010145845.1:0-11000 GCA_963574415.1 Tarsius wallacei
TGATTCTATTATCTAAAGCCTTGGAAGACCCTTGGCTCATAGGTGATTAAGGATGGAGACGAGAGCTGCCCTCCCCCGAGCTTAGCTAATGGCGTAGAGCTGTGAAGAGACTTTCTAATCAGATCAGCTCTCATTTCTAGACTCTCAGGTGGCCCATCCCGGCAGAAGAGGGTGAAAACCAATGCTTGTCCAGCCGGGAACAGGAGAGGATGTACCTGGAGACCCACTTCCCGGCTGGCCAGAAGGGCCCTGCCCAGTCAAGGCGAGTGGTAAACAGCGCCAATAAAAGTGGGAGCGATACAACAGGGCTAGAAAGAAGGCGTAAGGGCACAGTTTCCAAAGTCAGTTCCCTTTATTAAATGATTTTCACAGACCAGAAGTACAAAATAAAAGTAGAAATAGGCCCCCATGAGGAGCTACAGGCCTGACCTCACATGACCCCTGCTGCAGCAACTTGAACAAGACAAGAAGCAGCTATATCCCTAAGGTCGGGAAAGTAGGATGAGAACTTGGATCCTGCATTGCCCTGCCTCCCACCCAATCTCTCCCCAAGTAAAGAGCCATCCTTGTGAAGCAGCGAGTTAAGACCCCACTGCTCCAGTGAAGTGCATACCAGCAGGAGAGTTTGTTCAGATGGCACGGAATCCAAGGACTACATTTCATATGAGGAGAAACTGGTACCAAAACATGGGTGGGGGAGCCTGGGGGTGTGACAAGGCAAGCGCAAGGAGAGACACTCTTCCTCCTCTCTACTCATCAGATCCTGATGCAGAGTCCTCTGAGCTGGGGGGAGTACTGGCTAGCTCCTCTTCTTCTGAGTCCTGAAAACCAAAGGTCTCTTAAGGGAAAAAGTGTACAGTCCCACTGCCCTCCCAGCCACTCCTCAGTGGGGAAGGGCCCCCCATTTCCCACTCCCCCAACTGTAGCACACACCTTCAGAACCCCAGAATTGCACCCACCCATGCCAACTCATTACTCTTCGAGACCAACTCCCACACCGATGCACATGCTTCACACCCTTCCTGGCCCCACAGCCCCCGCGTTTCTGCCTCACCTCACTTCGCCTCCTCTTCTTTTTGCTCTTGTTCTCGCCAGAAGAGCTCTCATCACTAGACACAAACTCTTTGCTCTTGAAGCTCTCACTCAGCTGCCTTGATGATGACTTGGATGATGAGCCCCTGGAGGGCGTTGATCTCTTTTCCATCTTTACCTTTACTTTCTTCTTCTTCTTTGACTTGTCCCTGTATTAGCAAGAGGGAAAAGAAGCTAGGCCTTCAGGCTCTCCCCATCACCATCAAGGCCAATCCTCTCCTAGCTTTACCAAGGCCATTCCCAGTCCCAGCCACACTGCTTTCACTCTGAACAGAAACAGCCACATCAGCCTGAAGGGAAAGTATCATGAGTACCTCAGAAGAACCAAGTCACAGCCTGAAGCAGCCCCATGTACAAAACTTACTTGGCATTTCTCGCTTTAGCTTTAAAAACTCACATGAATTGTACACTGTGCTCCAAAATAGTAACTTTAAAATTCCCCCATACCTTCAAATAAAATAGACCCTCCAAAAAAATGGGCCACATTTATCTACTGACTTCACTTTCTATCACATCACGTGGACAGTGGCCTACCCAGATTTAAGCACTGCCCCACTGCAATAAAAGCATGTCTCCTATCTTTAACACTTCAATGCTCAACTTTGACCCACAAAATAAATTGGCCAAAAAATCAGTTACTGGGCCATGTTGTTCCCAGCACTTACCTCTTAGAAGACTCGCCTCGGCCCCCTTCATATTCTTTCATGGCTTTTTCATATTCCCTCCTGGCATCCTCAGCCTTGCGATCCCACTCCTGTCACACACACACAGAGCAAAAAATGAGACCTTTTCCTTGACATGGGCAAAATCAAAACAGAAGAGTTCTGCCAATGGCTACCTTGCCCCCCACAGTCACAGATTCACCTCCTTGAGAGCCCCTCTCGCCAGCCCATGAGATTCCTGCCCCCCCCTCCCCCCCCACTGCGACTCACCTCTTTCTTCTCTTTGGACATGCCCTTCCAGATCTCGCCTGCCTTCTTGGAAAGATCTGTGATGCTGATGCCAGGATGGTCTGACTTGATCTTCTCTCGGCTGGCATTGAGCCACAGCATGTATGCAGACATGGGCCTCTTGGGAGCATTGGGGTCTTTGCCCTTCTTCACCTACATAAGAGAACACAGATACCTTCAGCTATTTCCCCGGACCTTCCACATTGTCTCAAAGAAATTATTTGGATCACCAAACTTGGGGGGAAGAATGGGGAACTAAACATCACTGACTAGAGTGAGAGAACTCTCTGGGGCAGGGATGGTGTCTCCTTCCCCTCTTCACCCCAGTGCCTAGCTTACTAGAGGCCCTTTCCTCTGGGCTCCTGGGACAGAAGAGGCCTGTCTCCCAATGCAGATCTTCCACAAGCGAATTCCTTCAGGACCAGAGAGAAAAATGTCCAAGAAAATATCCCTCAAGGTTATATTCGCTAACTACAAAAAGCAGCCCCAGGAGGACCAATCATCAAGTCCTTACGGGTGGTAGACAGGAGAGGGAAAAAAGAACGGGACCCCCCCCAACACCCTCCCATCTAGAGGCAAGTCTGCACCTCCACAGGCTTCTTGCGGCTCTTTCGATCCTTGGCCATCTTGGCCTTTTTGAGCTGTTTCCGCTTCTTCTCCTCCCGATCACTGTCACCCTCATTACTGGAAGAGCTGGCAGAGGCATTGCTGTCAAACCTGCCAGAAAGTAAGGCTTAGACTTAGAAAGAGAGGACAGGACCCCACAACCTCTAAACGAGAGATCCCAGAAGGGGCGAGGAAGACCAGGAAGGCATCCACCACCAACTCCCAACCCTGCTTCATCCCATTCACTGAGGCATCAACCATCCCCTCTCCAGACCTAGCAACAGCAATGAATGGGTCACTTGTTGAATCACTCAATGAAAAAATAATAAACCAACAGGCTTCAGCTATATTCCCCAGATCCTAGTTCTTCCCCTGGATGCCAATGACAGAAGCACTGTCTCATTCTTGCCCAGAACATGGCCCAAGTCCACTTCACCACTTTGAGTTAATCACTTTAATCTACCCAACAATCTTTTCTAATGAAGAGATCATTGGTTGCTGTCAAAAGAGGACAATCAACTTCAGTCCAGCCCAGTACAACACCCACATAACTGAGAGTCCTATCGATACATGTGAAACTCTTCAGATAATGGAACTCCCTTACACCTATACGCTGCTGAACAGTTTTCAAGGTACTTTTGCAAGCATTTACTCACTAACCTTCATAAGCATGTGGCAAGCAGAACTACTGTTGGGTGTTTTGGGGGGTTTTGTGCTGTCCAACATTCATCCCCAATCCTTCTGGATTAAATGAGTTGAGTCCCAATTTTATGTTGGGAACTACCTTGCCCCCACTCAGGACAGGCTCATTCCAAAGACTCCAAAGTAGGGGGAGGGCAGTTGGCCTAGTTCTTGCCTATTAGAGACCCGCACATTCTAACACCTCAGGCTAGAAAGGGGCAGGTGACCACACTGGTCACTACACTGTTCACCAAAAGAAGCACATCTGAGTGTTAAACCAGTAGGATTAAGCCTGCCCAGAGCTTCTGAGAGAACCTGGGGCAAACCTATCGAAAAACAAGGAAACTGAAAGAAACATATGTGAGCACCTGGGTCTAGTAGTGCCTGAAGCCAATTATACCCCTGGACTCTGCAGTTACATAAACTTATGAAATTCTTTTTTATGAATTTCCTTTTAGTCAATGTGTCAGATTTCTGACACTGGCAATCAAGAGTCTTAACCAAGTCAGCAGGGTATGACTGCCATTTACAGGTGAGGAAACTGAGATTCGATGACTCACCCAACAACTCCCAGTGAGTAAGTAGGCAAGCACTGGCTATCATTCCTGTTCTCTCCCCACTACAATTTTCTGGCTTCAAAACACATCTTGCACTTATAAAGTCCTCAGCAATTTCTAAAACGTTTCATGTATCACCTCTCTGAAGGTCACTTTCCCACTCTGGATCAGTGGCTAATGTTGGGACATGAGAAATGTGCAGAAATCTTCTGGTCCCTTAAGCTTATAGGTCACTATCTCACCCCCCAAAGGTGCAATCAAAACTCACTCCTCTGCCACGTCTTCCTCCTCTTCACCTGGGTTGAATGACTCATCTAAAAAAGGACACAGGACATATCAGCTTCTGCCCCGCTGGAAATCCCACCCCCTCACCTAGACACGCAGCTCTGGCCTAAGGTGAGTCCAGTTCAGGCCACAGGAGGAGCATCTGACTGTCCCCACACCCCGGCACAGAGGGCTAGCCCACCGGTTTCTTCTCCCGAGTCATCGCTGCTGTCGTTGGCATTCTCTTCCCTGATCTTGCCCTCCTCCTTCATCCTCTCCAAGTAGGCATCATGCTGGTCTTCATCAGAATCAGCATACTCGTCATAGCTTGGGTTCATGCCCTAGCCAGGGAAGAGAAAGGAGTGAGAGCTGACGCACCCTCAGGTCAGAATTCCTGCACACTCAAAAGCACTCCCCCATGCCTGTCAGTCAGAGCAGCAGCTCCCAGAAGACCCTGGGGCTGGACCGTCCACACACAGCCAATGTGCAGGGCCTATGCCCAAGTACTTCCTGCCAAGTGGTTAGTCCAAGCCCCTCCCTCTCCCAGCCCCACTGGGGGCTCCTGAGGGGCTGCATAGACTGATCTAAGGTCATGCAGAGGAAACCTGCACCAGGAGGGGGAAAGGGTCACACGCACCTCTTTTTTCTATAAGGGTAAGAAAAGAAAAGAGAGTGAAAAGGAAGCTGAAAAAAATCTCTGCCCTCTCCCCTACAAAAGGAACAGGAGAGTCTCCTCCTTCCCACAAAGAGGTACCTCTTTCAATCCTCGGTTTTTGATGTTGAGCTTTTTTGCATTGACAAAATCAAACAGCTTCCCATATTCTTCCCTGTGAGGGGAGATGCACCGTGTTACAAACGGGAAGGGGCAACAGAGGCGGGCCACACGGTGTTCTGATAGCCATGGGCTGGGGCACATCATGGGGCCTGGAGCTCTTGACCACACTATCCAACCCGACAGCTCAAAGTCCCCCGAGGAGAGCAGTAAGGAAGAGTCAGACACCAGTCCTGAAAGAGGAACCTGCACAGCTCTGAAGAGCTCTGGGAAAGAAAAGGCAGGGAGAGGTGTGAACCTGTTCACCTAACAGGCACAGAGCAGGGTGAGAGTGTGAGGGAGGGGGGTTTCACATTTGTACTGGTCTGTATTTCAAACTTCACAGGGTTGGCATGAGGATTAAGCATAAAGATGTTTGCAAAATGCTTGGCCCAGAGCGAACACTCAATACACATTAGCCGCTGTGTTCTAAGGCACAAAGCTAATTCCAGGAAAGAGAGATAGCATTTCCATCATGGGAGGAGTGAAGGAGTAAAAGGGCTAGTACCAAACACACAGAGCTTCCACAGTTCAGAGAATAACTTTTTCTACCAACAGAAAGAAAGCAATGGAGAGGTTTCCAAAGTCTGAGCAATGCAGGGAAAAGGATCAAATCGCAGTGAAGCAAAAGAAAAGTTCTTCTCGGGGCTTGGAGAGGGTCCCCAGGCCATGCCAGCCTTCCTGGTCGGGCTGGGTCAGGACCAGGATGCCCAGGAAGTGACTGGTGGAGGCTCTCACCTCTCAATGCTGCTGAAGGTATACTGAGTGCCCTGCTTGGTCTCAATTTCAAAGTCAAAGGAGCGAGTGGTGGTGGTGCCACGGGCAAAATTGACGAAGGAGATCTCATCAAAGCGAATGTGCACAGGTGGCTTGTGGACGTAGATGAAGCCCCGCTCCAGCGGGTACAGCAGTCCGGAGCTCGCCTTGTAGGAGCAGGTGATGCACTGGGCCCCTGAGTGCCTGACAAAGGGTGCAGGGAGGCTGATCAGTGCCAACCTCAGCAGAGCCAAAACGCACATCAAGCAGCAGCAACATGTGTGTGCTCAGATCCTCAACTGAGTTAACCTTACTAAGCTGTTCTGACAGAGGTGCTGACACCCGTCATGATACACGGTCCCATCCAGGCCTCTACCAGGTTTCATTCCCATCTCAGGAAGGGTTTACCAAGGAGACACGGTATTTCCCATCCCCCTGCAGGCCAGGACCCTTGGCCTCTCACCCCTGGAAGTTGCCTGGGACTGTGATCTTGCGGTTCACCAGCGCTTTCATGACGCGGCTGACCATCTCATAGAGCGATCCTGACATGTTCTTCGTAAGCCGCCCCTCAAAGCGCTTCTCCACCTCTTCCCTACAAACAGAGCAAGATGAGGTTGCAAGCACTACTGCCTTTTCATGGCACAGCTGTCTCCCACTTAGGCGTGGAAGGAAATAAGTCCAGGAAGACACTCACTCGTTCATGTTCAGAGTCAAGGAAATGTCTTCGTCCTTGGAGAAGAGGAGGATCAGGAAGTGATAGCGGGTCTGGCCCTGCTTGATGGGGGGATCCAGGCTGATCTGGTAAGGAAGAGTGGACAAGATTAAGCACCAATGGATGCTCCACAAGAAACTGCAGTTCTCCAACACAGAAAGTCTGAACACCAGGGAGATCCATCTACTAAAATCTCAGGCAAGAACCAGATTACGTAGCCCAAGAGGTTTCTGCTTACCACAAAGAACATCTGGCGCTGGTCCTTGTGGGGCAGCAAAAAGAGACGCAGTACCGTGGTGTAGGGGATCTTGTAGTCAAAGGTCTTGCCGTGCAGGTGCAGAAAGGTGGGGTATATCCGAATGTCATAACGACCACGGGGAGTCAGACACTGCAGCTCCCGGAAGATACAGATGGCATCTCCAGTGGCCTGGATGACATCTGCCTTCGACAACACATTCTGGGCAAAGGCCTGCAAAAGCATCTGGTAACCAGGCAGCAGGCCCCTGCCCTCAGGCCAGCCAAGGCCTACCCAGCACCATCTGTTCCCAAGACGACCAGGGAAGCCTCACCTCAACAGGGTCCACACCATCCTCCTGGGTGGGAGGGACGTAGAAGCGCACCTCCATCAGAGACACCTCTGCATCATCGTTCTGGTGAAATTCCAATGTCACCTCGTTCTTGCCTGTGGTGCACTGGGACACATTGCTGAGGGGAATCTCAAAGACCGGCTGGTCACCAATGTCGAAGGAAAGCAGCTGCCCTGTGAGGAAAGGGCGTATCAAGCCACAAGCTCCTCCCCTTAAGTCTACATAAACTCCATTCCCTCCAAACTATAAGCTCCATGAGGACAGGGTACTGGAGCTCGTCCTCAAACTGGGCCCCAAGCTTAGGCACAGCACCTGAAACACTGTGGATGCTAAGCAAATACATGCTGGAACATGCAAACTGATGGGAAATCAGAGACAACAGCAGAGGGAAGAGAGCAGAACAAGTTAAAGGCTGAAGCACTTCCTCCCATCTTCTGCCCCAAACCTCAGTCTCCCCCAGAACTCACCACCAAACTTCACAGTTCCCCAGTTCCAGCCCTTCACACACAGGTCTTTCTCCATTAGCTCAAGGCGATAGTGAGTTTTGAAGAAATCAGAGAGTTTCTCAAACTCCTGTAGGTGGAGGAGAGAAAGCATAAGCCCAGTACACCCTGGTGGCCTCAATACAGACTTAAATGTCCTGGGACTCTTTTCTGAAAAACTGTCTTAAATACCCTTTATCAGAAGCCCATGCAGACTTAGCACTTCAACTCTAAAACTGTTCAGAAGTTGCTGAAAGGGGTCGCTTCTGGAAAATGGGCCTCAGGCTAGGGGAGAAGCAAAGTAAGGACTGACACCCCTGGTTAAGACTTCACAGTGCTGACTTTTTACATTTTGTACAGGTATCACTTTAATGAAAGCGAAAATCAAAACCAAGTAAAGTCTTTAACTCAGGCAGTTCAAAGTGGGAAACAAAATTCACAGTAAGGCATCAAGCTAAGATTCTGAACCTGGGTAAAAGCAACAGGAGAAAACCACCATCTATATCAAGGCAAGAAAACCTTCAGGAGTCAAGGCAAAGAAACTCAAGACTTTGACACTCAGAGCTGAACAGTGACTGCTTAATGGCCTCCATGGCTCTGCTCTAGGGAGCCCAAACCAGCAATTACAGGGCTATCAGAGGAAGGAACCCTAACTCTCTAGAAGATTAAAACAAGATGGCACAGTAAAAAAGGAGGTTTGAAGCAACCAGACATCTCACCGATTCTCGGAAGCCATCATACTTGTAGACGTGGCCATTCTTTGTGAGCAGTTTCAGTCCATGGCCCAGAGCTACACGGCGCCAAATGCCTTCTGTTAACTCCCCAGCCTGGATGTTGTCCACTTTGCCCGTCTTGCTATTCTTGAAGATGATGCCCTGGCGGCTCAACCTCAGTCGACCATCATTCTATCAGAAAAGCAGGCCCAGATGCACGGGGACAGTACACAGCGAGTCCTGGGGTGCACTTCTACCCCAACACCCCTTCTGGCTGCCAAGTTATCAATGCAGTAGCAACAGCTGAAGTGGTGAGGGCCAGACACGAGTGGCCAGCAAGACTGGATTCTAACCCTGGCTCTGGCATCCAGGACCCTTGCAGGTCCTCAGTTTCCTCATTTGTAACATAGGAACATGAGACGGAACAGCATCTATGGTCCCTAGAACTTGAGATGCTCAGTATTGCCTTGTGTTGGGAGAAACACCAGGTACACATTTTACTGAGTCTTCCTTTTCTAAGTAATACCATTATCAAAGTAAGCTCTTGTTAATGGACAAGAACTCTACCCTCCTCCCCTCTCTCCACCAACATTCAAAGTCCACGCCTCCTCACCATGGAGCCTTTCACCTCCTGATAGACGTCGTTGAACTCCAGTGTCTCTGCCATGCTGACCTGCCCGTGGTGGCCCGGGCAGAGAGCCCTGGGCTGCACTGGGGAAACCGAATACACTGGGAGCCGGGCCCCAACTCCTGGGTGGGCGTGCAGATGCTCAGCAGGTTGGGGACCTGAATTCAAGAGGGAGGCAGACCAGCATGAAAGACGACACCACGCTGTGCCAGCGGATGGAGCTAGGCGGCCGACCCTGGCTGCGCCTGGGGTGTCTCAAGATCTCCCCTGACCAGGAAGCCACAGGCAGGCTTTGCAGTGCACCAGGGGCCGGGGCCAGGCCCAGGCCCCGTTGGAGAGCAGGGCCTGGAGTGGCGCTTACACCCCAATCCGACACCCGCTCTGGCCGCTCCACCGGGAGCCATGGCAACGAGCAGCTGGACCCCGGGCCCGCCCGGAGCCCGCACTTCGCCCGCACCTCGCCCGCGCCGCAACCCAGCTCGGAGCGCAGGGTTTCCCTCGCAGCGCGCCCACCGCGCCGCGGCCGCAGACCCACAGCTCACCCCTCCCCCTGAAATGGATTCGCCCGCCGCCCGCGGACTCCAACGCGGAACGGTCCACCTCGAGCGTCCCGCGGGGGTGCGAGGCCCGCACCTGCCTGGGGCCGGGGGCCAGCGACCACCTACCTCCTCAAGCTGCAGCCTCGAGACGGCCTGGGCGCGAGAGGTGGGCGCGCTGCGGGGGGAGGGGGAGAGGGACACGGGGGGGCGGGGACACGAGGGATGGGGGGGACGCTGGGGAAGATTTTCCCGCGTGCGCGGCCCCGCGCGGCACGCCACCGGAAGCCGCGCACGGACCATAGAGAGGATAAGCTGGCTAGAGAGACGCAGGCCCGGCCCGCCTACGAGACGGTCACCTAGAGCGTCGGCGGCTGTGGAGAACCCGAGGGAAAGGTGGTTGCGGTGAAGTCCCACCCGAGTGGAACCTAACTAGAAAATGGGAGCGTGTAGGACTCTTTAGAGGGTTACAGACACGTCTTCAGTGGAGACTGGATTCTAAAGGGAAATTGTGTAATTTTATTGTACCAGACTTTCTACGGGGTGGGGAGGTATCGGGATGATGCGTGCTCCTCCCTCCTGCAAAATAGTTTCTGTGCCGTGGAAAGGAGCCTGTAGGACAAGAAAAATATTTAAAGACTTATGGAGACAAATGATCTCTCCCACTGGCTGCGAAGAGATTGCGGTGTTGCTGTCATTGTGGCTGTACTGCTGTCTCGCTGTCCTCGGTCAAGTGGACTTGGGTCCTTTTTGAAATGAGTTCACAGACGACACCCAAAATCTTCACATCCGTAACCGCAATCTATGGGTTCCCAGGAAGAGGCTGCAAATGGCAGCATCAAGTTCAAGTGCTGGTGTCAGGTTCACCTTGGAGCCAGAACTGATTTGAAACCACGTCATCCTGGGATGGCGCAGCCAGGCCTCACCCCTCTGTAGTCCCAGGGTGCATCTTGCAAAATTAGAGGAGGCCAGACCTGGAAAAGATGTTTGAGTTTTTCCACTCGACCTCCTTTTGCTGGCGGGAAAACTGAGGCCCAAAGAGGAGTTGCCTAGGATCTCAGTGGGTTGGCCACAAAGCTGGAGACCGGAACCCAGACCTCCTTAACCAGTCCTATTCTTCTCTGTCATAATCACAGTGACTGTGTTCAGAATGACTGATAATATGTGTCCTGAACAAAGACATTAGGACCACATATTTAAATTCAAGTTTTCTCTGACAGTCATTATATCTGCTTACCAACTCAATTCTGCGAGCTGTGAGAGACAGCAGGAATACACACCCCCTTGAACTCATAGCTTTTTTTTATTGGAGTTTCACGCTCACAGCCACCTCAGCCTCAACCTGCTGGGCTCAGGTGATCCTTCCACCTCAGCCTTCCAAGTAGCTGGGCACACTACAGGCACACACCACCACATCCGGCTAATTTTTTATTTATTGTAGAGATGACATCTCACCAAGTTGCCCAGGCTGGTCTTGAACCCCTGGACTCAGGCAATCCTCTCACCTCGGCCTACCAAAATGCTGGAATTATAGATGTGAGCCACCGTGCCCAGCTACTTGGAAGGCTGAGGTGGAAGGATCACCTGAGCCCAGCAGGTTGAGGCTGAGGTGGCTGTGAGCGTGA
>CAUYQG010145851.1:0-27266 GCA_963574415.1 Tarsius wallacei
CTGTAGTTCTGGCTACTCGGAAGGCTGAGGCGGAAGGATCGCCGGAGCCCAGCAGGTCGAGGCTGCGGTGGCCGGAAGCGGCCACTGCACTCCAGTCTGGGCGACGGAGTGAGACGCCAACTCAAAAAAAAAAAAAAAAAAGGATGAAAGTTTGCAAAACTCATTAGAATAAGGCAGGCAATAAGTACCAGAAAGGAGTCTAGAATATGCTGTAATAAACCCTTTGTATTTTTATGCTACAGTTTATATACCAGCTTCATTTTAACTTTACAATACTGCTTTGACATAGATATTGTATTTACAGATGAGGAAACTGAGCCTAGAGTTGTTAATTGACATGTTCACAGTCACATTTTAAAAATACACATTTTTTAAGATGTGGGGTATAATTAAGAATTAGGTACACAAGTGGACATTGTATAAGAAAAGTATGGGCCTTCCTTTGGTCCCCACTTTGCCTGATTTGAGAACAGGTACACTTATTGGTGTTATGTTCCCTACCCCCAGCAGTATCCCACTGCTGTCAATTCTTTTCTTATAGTATTATGGTAAATGTTCAAGGTCCACTTATGAATGAAAACATATAGTATGCTGTTCTTTGTTTCTGTGATGGATCACTGAGTATTATAAACTCTAAATCCATCCAAGTTGCTGCAAAGTCCATATGTTTGTCCTTTTTTATGGCTTTGTAATATTCCATTGTGCATAGTCACATGTTAATAAGTGTTAGGAAGCTAGACCTCTAATAACAAATTCCTTATTTATTTTTTTACTGTTCTATGTCATCTTTCACATCCATACCTGCTAAGGAAGTTTAAACCTGTTTCTTTTAATTAGAAGTTTGCTATTTTTCAATGTAAGTATACTTGTGATTCTTCCTATTTAATCCTCAAACAATAATATGATATACAAAAGGGGAACCCCTCAAAACCAAATTTGTTTATTAAAAATTGTGTATTCTTACATGTTTAAACTTCCGTCACCTTCAAAGCACTATCTGATACAAAACACCTATCAAGACACTTTTTCCACTGCTCAAAACAGTTTTTGAACTTGTCAATTTTGATGCCTTTTAGTGCTTCTGCCATTTTATTGTTTCACTTTTTACATACTGACAAAATATTTCCCTTTGAGGGCTTTCTTCACTTGGAGAAACAAACAGAAAAGTCGCTGAGGGTGGGAACAGGTGAATAGGGAGGGCAGGGAGGCTGTAGGGGTCATGCTGTTTTTGGTCAAAAGCTACTGAACACTCAGCGTAGTGTAGGCAGTTACACTTGTAAATCATGAAGTGGGCAAACACATTGGAAGAATCTCCAAAAAAAATTCACTGAAGCTGAATACAGCCTCTCACAACAATGTTAGCTGATGCACTGATTCTGATGGGTTCCTGGAATACTTGGCTAGTGCGGAAGCCTGTGCTACAAGGAGCCAGCCTTCTAAAAAAAAAATTTTGTATTTTTGGGGGGTCCCCCTTGTAGATGCTTTTTTTTTTTTTTGCTTTTTCCACATGCAGAAGCTAAAGCACAGAGAGGAGAAGCAACTTACTCAAAAGTATACAGCTAATCAGTTGCCAGTCTAGAATGATCAGAGTCCAAAGCCTACTCTTCCATCTCAAACACTGCTTTTAATGTGTTGCTTCTCACCTGGGTATAAATTGGAACTTGGTGAAAGAAGTAATACAGTGGTTAATAGCTCTTGATTGTTTTCTCATTGAGAACTGCCTATGCAGTTACACCAGATAAATCACACTTCTAATATATTTTCACACTGCTTCTCTCAACCTAACCTTACACAGAAATGTAAATATCCGATGTTTATCTAGTGCCTGACAACTGACCAAGTGTTTTGACATACATTATCTCATTTGATCATTACAGCAAATGTCTGAAATAATTAGGCAGGTAGGACTAGCATGGCAATTTTGCTGATGAGAAATATTTATTTCACAAAAGTAAAAGACCTTAACGTTCACATGGCTGATAGGTGAAAAAAGCCAAATCACTTGGGTCCACTGATGACACATTCTGGGAGCTCTCCCACAACACCAAGCTAAAGATAGCTCTCCATGTGCAAGATCCACCTGCCTGTGGGAGTTCAACAAGAACTTTTCCCCTACTTTGGAAGAAATTAGGTAGAGTACAGAGATGCTTGATTTTTGATGTGAGAAATTCTTCCAACTGGGCTGATAGGCATGGTGTGTATTGCTAACCCAATCATAGACAAGCTAGGTGAGAATTGTGGTTCTGCTGTGAACCTCATTTATCTATATGTCTTTTGGAAAACTACCTATATTCTCAGACTCTCCATGTTTTACAGATCAAAAAGTTGTGAGAATTGTAAAAAAAAGTATGATTTCTTGTTATGATGGTGGTTGTCCAGCAAACTCATTGGATCTTTTAATAAAATATGTCTTATGCTGTGGCATGAGAACCCTTGGCTTTAAAAAGTCAAGGATGCAAAATGCCTCAGTAAGATCCCAGGATCTGTCATGTTTGGGCTTGGTGGTTATCTGGAGATAATGATGATGATATAATTATCATATTAAAAAGACAGTAATGAAGCTGTGAATGCTGAAAGCAGCCAACCCTGGCTAGTAGTCTACACCAGGACAGAAAGTATTTGAATATATATATATATATATAAAATATCCATATCTACATGTGCATGTGTGTTTGTGAGTCTTTGCCAATATTTAATCTACTATTCTGTGTTCCTATACCTACCTGAAAAGACATGGCATTTTCAAGGAGAAGCATTTGTAGTCTATTACTTCATCCCATATATAGTCTATATTTGTAGAATATATACTTATATAGACTATATGTACACATGTGTAATATATAATATGCACATATAGAATCTATTTTATAGATATATAGTTGTATCTATAAACTTATGTAGATCTACATACTATAGTCTCTCTATATATTGTAATTCAATATTCTATAAATACAGATAGCTGCAAAATTTCTGTTAGTATATCTAAGTATAAGTTTACTTTTAACAATGAAAAAATGTTTGAGAAACAATGGCTTCAATTCAGCAGTTCAGTTTAAATATAATTCAACATGTTTTGATTTGGTAAACAAGGAAACATTATTTCCAAAAGAAAAAAATATTAAATATTAGTGATTGGATTGTGTTGGTTAACTTTTAAAAAATCATATTCGAGTTCATTTTGTGATAATACATTTTGAATGTGCATTTGTGAACATTAGGGTACATATTTACTTGACATTGGTGTTTATTTGAAGGGGTGGCAGTGCAATGAACAGAAGGACAAGTGTGGTGCTAATCCATGTGGCATATGAAGATGGGATCTCTGTTTCAGTTGAGTAAATGAAAGAAAATGCTAATGCTTTTCAGCAAGGAGAGTTAATGTGGCCATAAATAGCATGTCACTATGGAGCCGAGGAAAGAATCAGTCAGCTTGTCATATGAAATAATTACATTGCATATTTATGCTGGGTTTAGAAAAGCCTCAAAGGGACCACTACATACTGACACAATCATTCTTTCAGTGTTCCTAAGCATGATAGTGGCGGAGGGGGTTTTCACTGTATTTTAAAAGAGAAAACAAGTCTATGAAGACTTTTTTATTACCAGAAAGTAATAATCAAAGGTTGGGTCCCTTCATTTACCGCCCAACTGGTGGCAACTCAAATGCATTTAGGATTCGGGCAGCTGACCTTAATAGCTAAAAGGGACAGAAGTTTTATGTCGAAGAGAGGGAGGAACTGTGGATAACTGGAGATTACATGTTTTAGTCATAGTCTTGAAACTGTACTTAATAAATAATATTCTAGCCAAGAAAAAACTTCATCTGGACAGATTTGGGAAGGAAAGGGCCTATTTGTTGTTCTTGTACTGACCAAGGACCTGGGGTCGACTAAAGTGAAAGAGAATTACTTGGGCAACAACAGAAAGGCTTGAGTTTAAATATTGACTCCAGTATCTGGGCTCTGTAACCTTAATCATGTTACTTAACTTCTCAGAACACTTCTGCCTTCTCACCAGTCTGAGATAGTAACCATTCCTATTCCAGAGGGTCACTGTGGGGAAGAATTCAAGGAAGTATCTAAAGATCTTAGCTCATTGACCCATAAGAAATGCCTAATAAACAATGACTGGCAAGGTGCGATGGCTCACACCTGTTATCCTAGCACTTTGGAAAGCTTAGGAGGAAGGACCACTGAGGCCAGAGGTTTGAGACCAGCCTGGGCAACATAACAAGACCTTGTCCCTACAGGTTTCACATACAGCCCTTTCCCATCAGTAAAAACTACCTGTGGTTGTCTTGACCTTTGAGATTTTTTTTTTTTACTTCTTATAAAGCAAGGGAATTGGTGGTAAAGGGTGGACAGAATCACTAGAGGAGGAAAACCAGCTGAGCCAATGGGGTGCATCTGTGGAAGGCAGTGGAGCTTTTCAGGATTGCTCTGATCAGGACAGCACTAAACTCTGCCAGATGTTTATAAGCTCCTCACAAAGAATAAATGCTTCTGAAGCACATTTCTTTCCTTCTCTGGTTCTTTATATTTTTCTGACTGTAAAATTAAATTCTCATTTTCTTAAAGAAAGTGGAAAATACCAAACCATTTCAAGAAGAAAATAAAATTCACCTGTATTCCCACCAGCCAGATAGAAACTATTCACAATTCAGTGTTTCTTTTCTTTTTCCAGTGCATACAAATATGTGTTTGAACACATATAATTAAGAACATACTAGATATATCATTTTGTATACTGCTCATTATGTAGAGCATAAGGGAATTTTGGTTTTTTTTTTTAACCATGAAAGACTGGTACTTTTTAGTTCTTTTGTACCTTAAAAATCTAGACTACATAGTCTATTTAATGGAAAGTTACCTAAGAAGTTGTGAGGGTTGTCTTTATAATTGTGATCACGGTTATTTTAAACTCTTAATATAGTACTTTATGTTTGAGAAGAACTATAGATTCAATTTTTAGTTCTGGTAACGTTTCCCTTTCTTTTTCAACATCCTAATTGCTCTCTCTGGGAAATAACTATTTGCCAAAGATACAAATTATTCATTTGGATTCTTGAGATACAGTCTTTACATGGAGGAAGATTCATTACACAGCTTTCCTTCAGCTCCTTAGAGAAGAAACCCTGGGGGCTTTCTGAGAGTCTGAGAAACAATTTGTTCTTCCTAGTATCTGAGCTAGAACTCAGGGTAACAGGAGTCTGATGGACTTTGGACTCGTCTCTTCAGAGTAAGTCAGAACTTGTGCTACAACAATATTTTATTAGCAGAATTACTAAACCTAGCTCAGTCCTGTAATTGATAATAAAACTGTACTGCGAATATGTCTAAGTCTCAAAAACATAATATTTACTTAAAAAATTAAAAGTTTAAGAAACCATGCAGTGGTTAACCTTTTCACACATTTTGAAAATATACTAGATTGCATGGTGTATTCTTTTGAATATGTACCTATGTAGTGAAAGCTCATATGAGCTCCTGAAAGGCAGGAGGCACTTTGATTGTTTATGTTATGAATTATTGCTTAGTAAAAATGAAAACATCCAAATCAAATACGTCAAAGTGTGGCATTTCTTAAATGTGTATAGTAGATTTGTGTTATCTATTATCAATATTTCATGATTAGATTTAGACTTTTCATTAAATTAGACCAGTCTTCTTTCAGTTCATGAAAATCTGAAGTTCCAAGTGCTCTCAGCTTGTTGAGAATGAAAAATAAATAACATTGATTGCTAGGAGGTGATCTGTAGCCCTCAAAACTCGATTAATGAGTCTTTAAAACTAACTTCTACAAAATTCCTCTGGCAGTGCGTATAGTAATGAGAGCAGGTATTTTCACAGTTATTCAAGTTTAGTTTTGCTCTCTTGGGATGTGTGGTTAATTCTGCAAGAAACTCGTTCATTGTAATGGTAATTAGGGCTCCCATCCAATAGCACTTGGGATGTAACAAGCATCACTAGGGCACCAAAATGGGCTTTGTGAAAGAAGAAACAATGCCCAGTGTCTGTAGTCCTTTGATCAAAGCTAGGAAAAACAAGAATTGTGTTTCATTTATGAGATGTCAGCAATCATTATCCCTTTCTTATGGTTTGAATGACTGTTTCCATCCTAATAATTCTTTCAGTACTTGGATCAAGGATAATTTAAATAAGAACTACTCAACAAATATTATTCAGAAAAAATTAGTTGGACCTCACACATAATGCTTTGGAATGTTTATTTTACAATGACATTGGCAGTTTTATGCCTGTATGTTCCATTGAGTAATCCCATATTGTAGCATAAAACACACACACACACACACACAGAGGTATCATTTAGTTTGCCTTGTTTAAGTAGATAAAAAAATTTAATTTTAAAACTCATAAATGTAAGTGATATTACAGAAGAGAAAAAGATAAACAGCGATTTTATGTCAGGAAAATAAGTAGCTTAAATGGAAAAGTAACAAGTCTAAAAAGTCAGAATACTGAATAAAAAGGTTTTATTGAACTGAGGTTTGATTTTAAATGTTAATGCCTTGCAATTTCATATGAAATACCAGAGTGATATGATGCTAATTTTCTACCTAGTAATGGTATTCCTGAAAAATCTATAAATCCCTTAATTATTAGGGCCTTTGAATGGCTGTTACTGAGTATCTTACATCATCTGCTGAGTATTTATATTTCATGATTTGTCCTGTAGTGTTTTGTTTAGTGCAGAAGGTTTTCTTTAAAAGATCATCATCATAAGCTATGTGTTCATATCACTGTCATTTGTCAAAAGAGGGAAAAAAAAGTAGCTTGCAGTTTGTTTTTTTTTTTTTTTTGTAGAAGAATTATCCTGTGGAGCGTCTTTTACCCCATCGATTCCCTCGCTGCTGAGGTGGTCTGTAATTCAAGTGTCAAGGCTTTCCCTTTTTAAGTGAACCACACTGTATTTTGTGTAGCATACAGGAGGTTAAACTGTATTTCAGATAAGCAAGAAACTAAGGAAGATATGTTTGCAATTTTTTGTTTGAAACAATGTTTTGTTTAATTTTAAAATATTACTTTTATTATTATAAAAAACGCATACCAAGGTGCTTTGTAATTCTTCCATTTTTCAGTCATCTAACTATAAACTCAGAATACGGGCATACGATTTCTGCATTGTGAAGCAGAACACTGGAGTTGTCCATGACAGTTTAACAGGCATTATCTACAGTGATTATATTTTACATCATCTGCACCTCATTCAGAGAAAAGTGATGCACTGGTTATTTTAAATGGATTCTTGAGAAAATAAACTGCAATGAGATGAACCTAATTACAAATATGAAAGGAAAACTTGACACACTTGTGTTGGGAGTATGGCACTATGTATTTATTAATTGTGTGCAAATATATATGCATGCATGTATGCATAGGTATACATATATACACAATATAACATGCTCGTATGTGTTATTAAGCAGATAAACTTTATGCTTAGTGTGTTTGCAAATACAGTAAAGTACACAGAAGTGATCTGCTTGAGACTTCTCCATGAATCTCATATTAAAAATCCAATGCCATGCCCTTGCCCTGTGTGTGTGGTGTGGCCTCAGTGGCATGCCCTTCCTAGGAAGCACAGTCTAGGAGATTAGTCATCTTGCCTAAGCAATCAGGGCTTCTTGTGTTCTGCCACAGTCTTTCTGATGTCCTTCCTTATCCCTCTACCCCTCAATTTTACCATGTCATGTACTTTTCTAAAATTTTTTTTTTCCAGAGACAGAATCTCTCTCTGTTGCCCAGGATGGAGTGCAATGGCACAATCAAAAGGACTTTTTTAAACTCTTTTTTTTTTTGAGTTGGAGTCTCACTCTGTCACCCAGGCTGGAGTGGAACGGCACACTCATGGCCACTGAAGCCTCAACCTGCTGGGCTCAGGCGATCCTTCCGCCTCAGCCTTCCAAGTAGCTGGAAATACAGGCGTGTGCCACCACAACCGGCTAATTTTATTTTATTTTTTTGGTAGAGATGAGGTCTTGCCAAGTTTCCCAGGCTGGTCTTGAACCCATGAGCTCAGGCAGTCCTCTCACCTCAGCCTCCTAAAGTGTTGGGATTATAGTCATGAGCCACTGAGCCTGGCCAGGACTTTTTTTTAATATTAAAGAAGACATAAGAAATGTATGCCCCTTCTTCCATATTTGTTTGGGATCTCCTATGAGAGAGAAGTCTTTCATGATTTCCTCATTTAGAAGATTCATTCTTTTCTTCATTCTGCCTCATAAGGCAGGCAGGCAGGACATTTGTTCTTCCTTTCCAGCATTTGTGACATGCTTACATTATAAGCAGTCTTGATAAACAGGATTGAGTTTTTCTTCCTTTTTTGCTTTTCAGCATGGCACAATGATTAACACATGGTTAGTTTTCAATGTATTTCCTTGTTTTTGCTTTATTTAAATAATTACTGATAGTAGAGATGATTGGGAAAAGCAAAGCAGAACAACATAGTAAGACAGGATGGGGTTATGTAGTCCAGTAAGTGAGTATCTTTGTCTCCAGACCTATGTAGTTTTTTATGATTTTCGCTGATTCAGTTGCCATTCAAAATGGGACCATTGTTAATTGCTAATATGATATTTTTTACTAAGAAGCAAATAGAATTGGACTGAGCTCACAATTGGAAACTCAGTCTTTTCATACACAATTGCATTGATGTAGTAATTTACTTATTCATGAAAGGCTATCTAGAGAAGAAAAAACTTGAACTGAGTTTTGAAAAATAGGACCCAGCCCAAGAAAAGTGAGAATGACATGGAAAAGAAGCATTCCACTCAGAGCAAAATCATATGCAAAGACATGGGGAAAAAACAGAGTAGTGTGTGTTTGGTGGAATGCAAATAATTTGATAATTTGGTGTGTTTGGAGCATAGGGCAAGAGGGGCAGGGTTCAGATTATCAAGGATCTTCTGTGCTGATTAAGGAGTTGTGACGTTATCTGCAGGTAGTGAAAGCCACTGAAAGAGTTTAAGTTGTGGCATGACAAGGCCAAATCTGTGCTTTAGATAGATCCCTCTGGCTACGCCACGCATGATGGATTTTAGGAAGCAAATCTGGAGTCAGGAGACCAGTTATAGGGCCATTAACAAATCCAGAAGAAAAATGATGAGAGCCTGACCTTAGTCAGTGGCTGTGAGGATTAAGTAATATGGTAGGGAGAGAGGGAAGGGGGAGAGGAATGGACCTGAGCAGACTTCACGAGACAGAAGAAACACAATCTGGTGTTGATTGAATGTTGAAAATGAAGGAAAAGAGTAGTCAAGGTTATTCCCTGTGGCTTGGATGAATACATAAATGGCAGTGGTGCCATTCATTGTGATACAAAATCATAGGAGGAAAGCCAAGTTGTGTTGGAGAAAGACAAGGAATATATTTTGGACAGAATGGTGCCTGGGGATTAAGTGATTCAGAGATTCTAGCTCTTTATCTTAAAACAGATGTGACTGCTATAGAGACCTGATCCAGGGCCTTGCTATATGTTTCTAGTATCACTGTTTCTTTACTGTCATTAAGGATATACAAGATATATTTTATAGATGTTGATATCTATACATTCATATTTCAATATTCTATAATAAAATGTAATTCTTACAGATTCCTTTACATTATGAAGGAAGTTTTAAATCAAGGAGTTAGAAAGCTTCACAAATCACTAAAAATAATAGAATCTAGTCCTTCATTTTGTAGATGAAGATCTTAAACCCAAATTGCTTACGTGACTTGTCCAAGTTCAGGGAGTAAATCAGTGATAGTACCTGGATTATAATCCAGATATCTGGACTGCTACTTGAATGTGCTTTTTATATGCCATCTGCCTTTTAAAAAAGGTAAAGGGAAAAATTAAGCAGGCACAAATATTCTTTTTAAGGTTTAATGACCAGCATTTCCCTGGTGTGAGGAGGTGGATGTAGACGAGAGATGCCAGGCTAGTAAAATGTGTTTTGGCACAGGAGACACCTGATGTGCTTATAAAAAGAGAATATGACTTTCCTGGGTCCTAGCCCAAGTCTGGGGCATTGTAAATGACTTTGGCAGGTTTCTGCGGCCACAAAAATGTGGTCTTACAAGAAAAGCAATTGTGGGAGAATTTATTCATATAGGATTTTCCAGGGTGCCCTTGATAGCTTCTCCATGTTCCTCCTTTTTTGGAGGAGATATAACAAATGTCCACTTTCATAGTAACACCAATAACTGGGAGTTTCTCCCTATCAATCAGAGTTAAGAATATTTACAGGAAGCAATATAGACAGTCAGAAGTAGATTCCATTACAGCATGCACTAACTCTATTGAAATAGTTTATCTACATGTGTCTATTTCCTACTAGATACAACTTTGTACCTTCAGTATCAGGTATCACAGGCTTAGTACATAGGACATACTTGTCACATGTATGCTGAGAATAAACTGAACTAATGCAGGACATTTTAAGCCTGAGCCAATTTTAGAGCCTGGTTTTTGTTTTTGCCACTTGTGGAATGATGCATCAGAAGACTCAAGGAGTTGCTGAAGCTTGATGACTAAAGGGGCAGTGAGGGCATCAATGCTAGGGAGCACAAATAGATTCAAGAAAAGAACATCAAGACCCTCAAAATAGGGATGGCACATGAATCGATGTTGTGGAGAGGGAGATCTAAATCAGGGGCCAGTGAAGATGAAGCAAGTAGTAGGAACCAAAGAACTGGGAAAGGAAGGTGGGGTAAGGCCACGATATCAGCAGCCATTGTTGTCGGCTTAGCCTGCAGATGTGAGTTTGAGTTTCCCACATACTAGGGGCCACAGCTCGGCATCTGGCACTGATTAGCTGTTTCACCTTGCTTTCTATAACCTCTCTGAACCTCAGTAACCATGACTATAAAATGAGAAACTTGAAGCTCATAATATTTAATGTCTATTTCAACTCTCTTATGCAAATGGTTTTCTCTCTTCCATAAATAGTAAGTGTTCCTGCAGATATCAAAATGAGAAATGGGATCCTTGTCACATATATCCATCCAGAAACTGTTTTGAAAGTTGATAAATAGATCTATTGTCTACAAAGAGAATTATACTTCAACATTTGAAAAAAAAACCCAGGATATTGAGAAATCTAATAATAGAAATTCCTACTAATAATATATTGGCTTCAGTCATCTTTTTTTATAAGGTCATAAACCTATAGTTGCATTTTCAATATTGCCACTGATTTATGGAGCAATGATATTAGATAAAACCATCAACATTTAAGGTATTTTCCCATTGTTTTACCTTTTTATTGCTTTTCCATATTTACCCTTTTTACATGGTTGTTTGCCATAACTGAGTAATACCATATGTACCAACATTCAATGAAGGACCATTTAATCTACAACATATTTTAAATGAACAATGCCTTTGTCAATTTTATAGGGTTGAAAATGTTATTTTCCTAAGAATTACATGGAGAAATTGTATTCTTTTTTCCTTAAGATATACTCTGATTTAAGAGATCCCTTGAAGTGATCTCTTGAAGTGAAATGATAGAGAATGCATTTTAAATACAAAGCATGTCATAATCTCACACAGATTTTGGTTCTAACATGAAGCCCCTGGGTTTTGAGTGTCTGGTAAGAAAACTTTCCCAAAACACTATCCTAATACAGAATGATAGCGTTAATTCTCCACTAGTTACTGGGCAAAAGACAGAAGCAAGCGATTTATGAGTAAACTACAAATGTTTGATGAGCTTCCCTTTTTAAAAATATTTTTTATTTGACTATTTTTAAGTACTACTTTTCATACAGTTGACTGGGTATTTGCTTGTTCACCACGTATAACACTTTCCAGGATATTACAACCATCGATCAGTGTGCAAATTTTAAATTTTAAAAAATTAAAAACTATCCTTGAACAAGTTTTACCTCCTCATTTCTGTAGCTTTCATTGCTTGTTATCAGAATTTGTCTATCGCACTGGTAGCAACATGCTTGTGTTGCATGGGTGATTTTTCTTTAGGAAGGATCACACCTCCTGGGTAGTCCAGCCTCCTTCAAAGCAACATACCAGCTCTGCCACCAATCCATTGTGTGAACCTATGTTTAGCTATCAGTTAAATGAGCAAAATGATAATTACAGTACCTGGATTGCCGTAAGGATGCAATGAACTACATATTTGTAAAACCCAGTACACACCTGGCCTTAGAAAAGGCTTAGTGTGTTGTTGTTATTCTCTTTGTTATATTTTACAGTGGTTGGTAAGAAATAGAATGAACAGAATAAAGTAAGTGTCTATTACTAAGAAAAAATGTAGAAACTCATGGCAGAATTTTAAATTTTCTACATGTATTAAAAGTACTGACAAAGTAAACTTTCCACATACCTAGCCTGGGGACTTCTCATCTCGCCTCAGATTAACTGACTTTCTGATATGGTGATGCCAAGTGAAAGTAATCAACTGCTAATGGTACATGATTTTCCTCAGGGGAATAAGTAAATGGATACACAAGAGTTAACTAAAAACAAAAGCAGTCAATTAATTAGACAATCAATCAACCAATCCAATAAAAGAGCAATCCCCACAACTCCGAAGTTACTGGAACATCAGAAGATAGAGTTGAAACTTTGGTATCCAGCTTTTATGGCTATGGTCATTTAAGGTCATTGTTTCTTAAAACTGTAAAATGGAATCAGTGCACTCCTTGTATGTTTGGTATAAGAACCAAGTCAAAAATGTGTATGAAAACTCTTTGTAAAAACGTTAGATCACTTTACAAATGCAACACTATCTACTCGCTTAAGAATCATCATTTATTATTTTTCATCTCATTTCACACCCTACAATCTTCTTTCTAGCCATTTGGCCAAGAATTTATGAAACTCTGGCAAGGTGATTTATTCAAATAATTTTATGATTCAGATTAGCAGACTGCTACACTATAACTCATATGCTTTTGCAGTCCTTACCTTCTAAGCTTAAATGTCACATCCGAGATGTTTATAAAATAGTGCACCTTACGACAGCCATCATTTTATGTTAGCATATTTTAAAAACAAGTAGGGACTATATGAAGGCCATCAAATTTGTTACAAATCCTTCCTGAACCTGGCTGCTAAGACACATCGAGATGGATTTCACAGTTATACATCAACAGAGGAATGTTTAGAGATAAGATAAAAGCAGTCCTCCTTACTAATCACACATTGTATATTTGACTTCTACCTCTCTCCTCAGCCCTTAAATCAACTACATCTGGTTCTTGCTACTTAAGTGTGCCACTACCTTTTATATTAAAAGGCAGACACTCCTGGAGAAAGCAGCTACATTTGATTAAAAATTAATTAACTAGAGTTATATTCATTCTACACATCATGGCAACCTAGACAAGAATTTTAGTATAGGTTGGAGACCTACTTTATTTCAACAGTACAGTCAGCAGAACTAAGAGGCATTTTATGGTTGCGATGAATACTAGCATGTAATAGTTATCTTGCTTTGCTGGTATTAACTTTTATAGTTAAAAACAAAAAGCAGAATGGTACAGAATGGTCAACATCTGACACATAGGTAGGATTGAATTACAGAGCAACTGAATCTTGATGCTGCTATCCCATGGCATCCTCCTCTGTGAAGACCAGATACTTGATTATTATTGTAATACTCAGAGAAGTCAAGCTCTGGAAACTGACTCCTGCTAAGCAACTGCATATATAATTGATGCACAATTATCAAGCAGATCCTGTATTGGAGTTCACTGATTAGTGAATTCTCTCTCAGGAAGGAAATCTGCATAGAAAACAAAATTTCTTGGTAAGCACACACATATATATGCAAGACTTTCTCAATGAAGATGTTCTCATTTACATTCTGGTGCAAGTTTCTTACCTACATATTACACACACACACACACACACACACACACACACACACACGCCCTCAGCACACTGAGTGCTGAGTAACAAAGATAATTTACATTCTGGTGCACGTTCCTCATCTCCTTACAACCTGTGGACCATACTTTGAGGAGCACTGGTTCTTTGCCTGACTCATAATTACATTAAGAAGCCTCATAAAATATATAGTATTCTAGTACAGTATATGCCCTTGAAGATTTCTGGTGTGTTGTACCTTTATCTGCATTTAAAAATTGTTCTCATGCAGTTTTGATGAACACTCAAGGTTTAGGAACCATATAATAAAATGCATAGAGTAATTGACAGTGCTGAGCTAAATCAGTTAGAGGTTAAGAGCATGGGTTTCAGAGTTGGGGGCTGAGTTCATGCTCATTCTCAAGCAAGTTGTTTTGGGGCTTCTAAACCTCAATAGTCTCATCTGTGAAGCAGCTATTACATATAAAATTGTTGTGAAATCTAAGTGAGGTTATAAAAGGACAATGCTTAGCTCAGTGCCCGCTGCATACTAGGCAATTAGTAAATGTCAGCCATAAATGACAGGTGTCATCTTCACAATGGAGATTTATCTGCCATTTTTAGGATCTGCACATTCATGTATAACCCCAAGTTCCCTGGACAAGTAAGAAACATATTGCTAACGTTTCCTTATCTGAGGCTTTTATTGCTAAACATTTGCCAAATGTAGTAGTCAAAACTCCTGGTTGTGTTAAAAACCTAAATCAGTGTGATTAAAGGGGGAAAAAAGTTGTCTGCTCAGGGGAAGTTATTAAGATCATGCAACTTAAATCAAATGTCCAAGGGTGGAGTTAGCTAAATACATAGCTGCATTCAAATGTTCAAATGTATCCTATTTATATCACCTGGCTCTGTCTCTGTGTTTCTATGTCTTCTATGTCTCTATGTATCCCTATCTCTATCTATCTATCTATCTATCTATCTATCTATCTATCTATCTAATCTTCTATCTATCTTTCTAGGTTAATTTCATTCTTAGGCTGGCTCTGGTTTTGTAGTTGTAAAAGGGACATCACCTTTGTCAGCCATATATGCTACCAACTTATTAACCACAGATTAAAACGTTCTTTTGTAATCTAGTTTGACAAAATTCCAGAACTGAGACTTACTGGCCTTACTTGGAGTATCTTTTCATTCTTGAACAACTCACACTTACTGGTAAGAGCAGAACATTATGGTTTGCCAGACGTGAGCATGTACCCACTCCTGAAGCTAGGGTGGGACAACTCTATCTGAAGCATCTGCTTTGAAGGGTGAAAGATAGTTTTACAAAAGAAAGTGAAGGGATGTCATTAGTAAAAGGGAAATATATGATATGGAATCCAACATGATAGATGTTTATTACTCTGATCTGCTCTCTTTTCCTCGTTGCTGAAATATGTTAGTTCAAATGTAATAAAGACAAGATTTGGCCTAGAGGTCTTACATTTCGAAAATTTTCAGATATTTATTATAATCTATTTTATATTTGTTGTATGATAAACTTTTATCCGTTCAAGGTTTGTTCTCTATGTCTAATTTGGGAATAAAGGATGAAGGGGAATTCTCTTATATTGACCAAGAACAAATTTAGAATTTATTAATAACAACATGAGTTTGATTCTAAACTTTCTTTTTTTGTTAGCTTGGGGCAGATTCATGTTTGATAAATAGAAATAAGCAAGGGATGATGTTAGAAAGTGAACTGCCAAAGTTTCACAAAGGGGAATTTACGTTTAGATGATATTTATTACATGATAATAACGTTACTATGGATTATAAAATAGTGGATATATTATGGTTCACTACATCAGGAAAAGTCACGTAGCTGTTAATGATTTGGAACCCAGCTTGCAAAGCACAACTTGGCAGAGCTACCAAGTGGTTGAAAGTGTTGGTATGAGAGTTAAGGACTTCAGTGCTCAGATCCAAGTCTGGCTGTTTTTGTGGTGTGTGGCCTTGGACCTGACTTCTCTGCGATGCAATTTCCCCACATGTGTAACTGGGTAATAAAATGCAGTCACCACGTGGTGCTGGGGAGAATTGAGCACACTGACAGGAGGTGCAGGCTGCTTCTGTGTTTTCGAGCAGTGCGTGTGTTCAGCGTTATTCCTTCAGGTGCCTTGAGGGCTCCCTCATGACAAGTCACTTAATAATGGTCCTCGGCCCCTATGGCATTATTAATTTTACAACTATAGTGTGCTCTAATATGGCACCATGAAGGCCTATATTACCCAAGGCAAGAAAGGCAAATAACCCACATAGGCTGGATTTGCAGTGCCTCTTTCTGAGCTTGCAAAGGAGTCTGGAGATTGGCTATAGCTGGCTCGCAGGCTCTGCAGGTCACTTCATACATCATTGCACATATTTTAATATTCCCTGAAAGACTCTCGTTTTGGGCATCTGCCCTCCTTCCTCTCCTCATCCCACTCCCCCAATGCAGCATGATATTTTATTTATTATTATAAAAATGGAAGCAGGGGCTGGATTTTTCTAAGATGAGCGGTCAGTATGGCTTAACAGAAAAACCAGAGCACCAAGATTTAGAATGAAATGATTATATAAACTCTGCTGCATTCTTGCTGGGTGACCTTGTGTTCATTATTGGCCCTCTCTGACTCTGTTTCCTCATCTATCAAATAAACAGAACAATGAGGCCAACTGTGCCTAACCCAAATCTTTGCTACAAAGATTAAATGAGAAAATGTCGACAACAGAAAAGTGTGATCCAAGTGCAAATTATTATTATGATTGCAATTATCACACACATATATATATGTATGGTTATCAGTCTATCAGGAGTTTGTTGACAACTGGATTCTTGTGTGCTCTGCTTCCTTTACCCCTGCTCCCAGAGATGCTGAGGATTCCTGCCAGATGGCTGATTTGCCAGCTGTGTCTTGTTTTGTCATTGTAAATATTACATGCCTCAACTGGGAGTCTTTGCTTTATAATGTAGCACGCTTTGTCCTTTATCTCTTGCAGCTTGAGAATTACATTGTGGAAAATATGAAGTCGGAGATGGCCCAGATACAACAGAATGCGGTTCAGAACCACACGGCCACCATGCTGGAGATAGGAACCAGCCTCCTGTCTCAGACTGCGGAGCAGACCAGAAAGCTGACAGATGTTGAGACCCAGGTATGCCCCTGGGGCCAGCGTCTACAAACTCAGTCAGAATTTATTTATTTATTTTCTTTTCCTTTTGTTTACTTCATAAACACAGAGCACACTTCAGCACTGAGATTGGGAAACATATACATTTTTATTCATTGGTAATAACAACAATGACAGCCTGACATGCTATGTATGTTTCTTTTTATTTAATGAAAGTTGGTATATTTTACTTTGTATGTGTTTACAAAAAACAGAGCTGGCAAAGACCTAATTAGCCTTTAAATTCAAATAAACTGCAGCTACCAACTGTGATATGATATGTGTCAAGCAAAATAACCATTTGGGTCTAATTGGTGCCTTTGACCTGCCTTGTCTTGTCTCTGATAATGCTGTAGCCATATATGGCACCTGCAAAGGGTTTGTACATTCTGTAGATTGAAAGGAAAACCTCACATGAATTGATCCAATGACATACTTATTTGAGTGAAATCAGTAAAAATATGACCACTGCCACAACCCACCATCACAGTTTAGGGCAGATAGCATATATTATTTTGATGACTAGAAGATGACCTTTTGGTCTCCTTTTAACCATGAAAATGTTTATTCCAGTCACCATTCTAAGACTCAAAGGATGGTACTATTTCAATTTAGTTGTTTTTTGGCATCAAAACTGAAATATATAAATTCAAAAATAAGATGCAATCTTATTTCTATTTCAGTCTGTTTATGTTGGTAACATCACAGGTGTGCTGGTATTTAAAGAAAAATGGCAATGACAGTTTATAGGGTTGGGGCATTTTATATCACACATACAACTTTGCCATATACAAATGATTTTTATGAAAATCACTTTGAGCAGATATGTCAATAATTGTGAATAATTTCTCACCATGACATAGCTAGTGAATAGAATATAAGACTCACACTCCAGTGTACTCATTTCTTTTCCCTCCCTGATTAGTAATACTAAGGATTAACTACTTGAATAAGAACTTAAATATACATGGGAGAAATAAATTCTATGGACTTTGAAGAATAGTTTTTGCTACACATTAGCATCAGATAAACATGGGGAATGGAAAGAGAACAAGTTGCATATTGTAACTGAAAATTAAAAGATTTTATTTAATTGTTTATCATCACACTGAGTTTGACTTCTTGTGTTATAAATATGGGACTATATTTTTTGGTTTATATTAGAACAGAAGGTTCACTATCTCCTACAAAACGCTCTCATATGTTAAAAAACTGAAATACACAATATATCTTACTTGATTGCACATTTAAATTTTTATGCATTTATGTTACAATAACTTTTAGGAAATGCACGGTACGGTTTTTAAAAATTCTATCTCCAAAGGAACTCTTTCTTGAGTTGTGTTTGCTCTCTTTCCACCTAGGAATTTGAATTGTGGAAGAAAATATCCTGGTGTTTGCATGTTAATCTCCAAACTGTTAAGGTGCATGTTTTATAAGGTTTTGAGAGATAATAACTTGTTCTGCATCCTTAAGGCCAGGAGATGTGTGTTTTATAGAAAATAGCATAGAAATATCAAAGAAAAAAAGAATGAATACTCTCTATATGAAACAACTAATATGTATCATTGAAGGCCAATGGAAGTTTATTTGATACAGAAATAACAATTTTAAGATAGCTAAAACCCAGAAAACATCTCAAAAATGACATATCAATCAGAACTAGCAATGAGAGGGAGGTAGGGAGGGGGAGACACTGGCTCAAACATGATTCATCTTAAAAAGTAAAGCCTATGTGTCTTTTCATCTTCATTGTAATGTCTTCCAATTGTCTGTGCTATTGTAGCTGTGATGCTCCAAACTTTTTTTCAGATAAATGCATGCCCCTGTGGTACTTATTTGAACTACCACAATAGGACATGTTCTATTTACATATAACCACTCAAGTGCACTCAAGTCCTGATGCAGGGCCAAGTTTGCAAAACATATTCTGAATTATTCCTTAACCTCAATACCCTCTATTCATTTATAATAAGCTTTTATAAACCAATAGATCTTTCTGTGAGGTCCAGGTATGCTCTCATGATTTTGTCCCTATATTTATCTAACTTGGCTTCAAGTTCCTAAAAGTGACAGGTCCTCAGTAATTTCAGGAACTCATAGAAAGGGTTTTGCAATACGCTTGAGTGCCCTAGGTTTCACATTATGATTTACAAAGAAAAACTATTGCTTTCTAGTCCTCTGCTGACCTTCTAAACTTGCAACTTTGGAAGGGCCATGGTTTTACTGCAGCGGCATTTTAAGATATTCTTGTGCTGGATAAGCATCATGATTAGAAAAGAGACTGGTAATGAGCACATCTGAATAAGTCTGCTGGCCATAATGGCGAGAATCAGGAAATACCACCTTGCTCTTTCCTTCCTCCTTAGTCTGACTTAGTGTCTTTCTCACTCTGTTATCAGTGTGTACCAATATCTCATTGCCTTCAGATTCCTCTTTCCAAATGTGCAATATGGAGGGGTTAGTTTCAGTAATTATTAATGTTCTTTCTTGTCGTGTGATTCTATTTCTCGCTACTCTCTCAGGCACACTCTCTCAGGGAACTAGTAGACAAACAAATTGCATTAAAATTCACCTCTAATAATTGTTGCTTGGCTCAGCTCTAAGTAATTTTGCATATATTAGTTACTTGACACTAATAATAAATATTATTATGGTGTAGTTAGTATTATCATCCCTTGTTCAAAGATGAGAAAACTGAAACATAGAGGTGAAGAAATTTGCCCCAGCTGAAATAACTAGTGAATAATAGAGCAAGAATAGGAGCTCAGACAGGCCAGCATCAGAGTCTATATGCTTTACCAGCTCTCTGTGCATGCTGCCTCTCTATTGTGGTCCCCTTCTTTCTTGAGAGTTTCAAAACAATAAGTGGGACCAAGCAGAAGATAAGACAGAATCAGATAAAGCAAAAGATAATGTGGACCTAATAGCAACCACTGAATGTTTCCTACAAATGATACCACTGCCCTACTAAAGATGATGATGATACCACCTATTGTTGCCATTCTATCACATTCCAATCACATCGCCTCATGTGATCCTAGGATCTAGAGCTGTCCTTACCACTCAATAGTTATGTGAACTCTAGGAAAGTTTCTAGAGGCACTGAGCGTAAGTTTCCTCCAATTTCTATTAGTTTATATGGGAACTATAGTGTTAGAAATGAAATTTAATCAAATTTAAAATTATGAATTTTGAGTACTTTCTTGATGCATAATGTTTTAATAGATACTATATAAAATACAATAACAAATAAAGCAGTTCTTGTCTTCAACGAGTTGAACTGAGTTAATGTGGCAAAATGTTTCTAAGTCATTTTATTCTTACTTTTCTTTCAAATTAATTAGGTATGGGGCCTTCCTTCACAGTCATAAAATTGTACCTTTCCAATCTCCTACTGTGGGGAGTGTAATTCACCAATGCTCCCAACTGTAGTGCTCTGAAATTCATCACTGTGTTGGTGCAGAGACTGCAATCCCCTGTGGCTACTTTCGGGCAATGATTCATTGTGGCAGGGTACTTAGGCCAGTTCTTGGGAGCTACAGCTCCACTGACACATGATTTTGGCTAAGGGCTCCTCATCAGCCTTGCTGACCTAAGGGCTAAGACTTCTACCCAACTTTCCTTCCTTCCTTCTCCTCTGCTGCGATTGGACCTGCATCCCAGTCTGAAGCTTTTCCCAGTCTTCTCTGGTTTGCTTATAACTTTCCTTCACAGGCATTTACCCTGATACATTTCCTACATGTCTAAACCCATTTTATCACCTGTTTCTCAGAGGCCACAAATGATCACACTGTCCAGACCTCAACAGCATAATTAGAAATATAAAGCAGTTCAGGAATAGTTCGTTCAATGAACATGAATTTCTAAGCAGAAACAGGTTTCTCCCATATCTGCTCTTAAAGGGCAGCTCTAAAGGTTGAGCCACTGTATCCGTTGAACTTGTTTAGGGAATAGTCAAATATACATTTAGCTATGGCTTAACTGAAATGGTGATAAAAAAAATCCTTTAGTGGGTCATCCAATGAAAATACCCTGTAATTTATTTTTTTTGAAAGGTCTAGAAAAAGTGTTTGACAAACCATGAGGAGAGGGCTCAGAAAACTATGTTCCACAGACCAAATTTGATCAACCATCTCTTTTAGTAAAGTTTTATTGAACACAACTACACTCCATCATTTATATGTTGTCTATGGCTGCTTTGTTGCACAATGACAGAGTTGAATAGTTATACCAGAGACCATGTGTTCCATCAAGCCTTAGCTATTTACTATCTGACCCTTCAAAGAAAAACCTGACCAACTCCTGCACTAAGATATAAACGCCTAAGAAGCAGAGATTTTGTCTGTTTCCAGAGTCTGAGTTATTTTCTGTAGGTTTATCATGTAGCTGTATACAAGCAGCTTCCCTTTGGCTGAGAAAGCTGCACCCCTCAATCAATGACTGCTAACTAAGTGGTTTATTTCAAGACACCATAAATTCTTCTGTTTGTTGCAGCTGATGCTATCTGACTCCCACTCCACATACTACATGAGCAATATGAGTCAGGTAGGTGTCCAGATTTCTTATGATTCTCAGAGTACAGAGAAAATAAATTCACTCAATGTTCTTTATTGGGTCAGAACATTTTTGCAGTCAACTGCTTCTGTTCAAAGTTCTCTTCTGACCCATCTTCCATTTCCTTTAGGTTTTCAAGTTTGTTTCCATACAATATACATATCCGATAATCTTTTGTATATTTTCAGTGTCAGATGTGACTTCATCTTTTGTGTTTCTGATTGTGTTTGGAATTCTTTTCAATTCAACTAAGTTTACTCATTTGTCAGGATCTTTTGTTCATAGTGTTCCAATTATATTCCTTGTTATTTCTATTAGGGCAACAATAATGTCTTTCATTCCTGATTTTCATAATTTGAGTTCTCTCTTTTTACTTCACCAATTTAGTTAATTATTAGTTAATTTTCTGATCTGTTTGCATAACCAACTTTTGTTTTCATCAATTTTCTCTATCGTTTATTGTTTTTTAATGTCATTACTTGCAGCGTTAATCTTTATTTTCTTCTCTCTGCTTGCACTCGATTAATTTAATTTTCCTTTTTTAGTGTCTTAAAGTGGGAGTTTAGGTTATTAAGAATTTTCTTTCTCTTTTTTTTTAATGTAGGCTCTTATATCTGTACATTTTCCTCTGAGCATTGCTTTAGCTGGATCCCATGAGTTTTGGAGTATTGTACCCTTTTTTTTAAAAATTCTTCTTTATGTATTCTAATTTCCTTTGTATGTATTCTCTATGTATTCTAATTTCTTCTTTGACTCACAGGTTATTTTGAATGTGTTATTTAATTCCCACACATTTGTGAATTTCCCCAATATTTTCTGTTATTATTTTCTAAGTTCACTCCGTTTTTGTAAGAGGAAATATTTTGTATAATGGCAATCATTTTAAATAGATTGAGGCTTATCTTATAACCTGGCATATAGTCTCTCTTAGACATTATTCAGTGTGCACTTGAGATAATTATGTATTCCTCTGTCATTGAGTGAAGAGTTCCATAAATGTCTGTTAGGTCTAGTTAGTGTACAATGTTTTTAAAACTCTGCTATTTCTTTGTTAACCTTTTGCTTTCTTGTCCTATACATTATTAAAATTGGGGCATTAAAGTCTCCAATGATTATTGTTTAATTACCTACCTTTCCTTTCAACTATCTGTGGTTTTGCTTTATGAAATTCAAGAATCTATTGTGAGGTTTTTATATGTTTATAGTTGTTACATCTTCTTGATGAGTTTGTCTTTTATCATTGCAAAATATTTCTACCTCTAGTAACATTGATTTTTGTGTAAAGTCTAGTTTGTCTGATATTAGTATAGCTACTACTGCTTTATCATGGTTATTCTTTGCTTAATAAATCTTCACCCTTTTCAGTTCATCTTATTTGTATATTTGAAGCTCAACTCTGTCTTCTGTAGACAGCATAAAATTAAATCTTGTTTGTTAATCCGGTTTTGCATTATCTGCCTTTTGATTGTATTGTTTAATTCATTCACATTTAATGAGATTATTAATGTACTTGGATTTACAATTTAATTTTTGTTTTCTGTATGTCTAATGTTTTTTGTTCTTCTCTTCCTTCTTTCCCATTTTCTTTCATGCTGAGTGAATATTTTTAGTGTTATATTTTAATTCTTCTCTAATATTTTTCACTACAGTTTGCAGTTATTTTATTAATGGTTACTCTAGAGTTTACCATAAACTTTTTAGTTTATCATAGTCCACCTTAGGTTTATAGGTTTAATTCTATTGAGAAATGTTACTCCTTTGTAATTCATTTCTCTATTTCTCCTTTCTGTGCTATTATTTTTATTATATCTATTGGTTGCCAATTCAACAATTGATTGTTATATTTATTACTCATAAAGTTTTATGACTTTTTTAAGTATCTGAGAGAAGAAAGAAGAGATATTTATTTATAGAGTTTATTATAGTAATCTTCTTAATTATTTTTTAGTCTTTTCATTCATTTTTGGATTTGAGTTACCATCTAGTGTTATTCCTTGGTCCAATAAAGCTTTGGTTCCACCCACCTACTTTATACTGTTATTGCCAAGTATGTTACAATTCTGTATGTTATAGTCGCAACAATAAACTATATACATGTTGTTTTATACAATGAGTTTAAAATCCATTAAAAGAAGAAATAAGATGCATTTATGTTGTCTTTTTAAATTACATAATTATTTTCATCTGTGTTATTTGTTTTTCATATAGGCTTGAATTACTTTCTGGAGTCACTGACTTACAATCTGAAAAACTTCCTTTAGCCTTTCTTGTAAGTTAGATCTACTAGAAACACATTTTCTCAAATTTAATTTGTCTGAGAATGTCTTTATTTTATCTTCATTTTTAAAAGATACTTTTGCTTCATATAAGGTAATTGGGTGACAATTTCTTTTTCTTTCAGAATACGAATATATCATCTCATGTTTGTATGCCTTCCTCTGATTCTGATGAGAAATAAACTGCTAATCTTATCTGAGCTCCCTTGATGTAATTATTTTTCTCTTGGTGTTTTCTCTTTTTTTGAGATGGAATCTCACTCTGTCGCCTAGGCTGGAGTGCAGTGGCATGCTCATGGCCACCGCAGCCTCAACCTTCTGGGCTCAGACAATCCTTCCACCTCAGCTTTCCAAGTAGCTGGAACTACAGGTACTCATTACTACGCCCAGCTTTCTCTTGGTATTTTCAAGTTACTCTGTGTGTCCTTGACTTTTAACAGTTTGATTGCAATGTGACAACATGTGGATCCCTTTTGGTTTATCCTACTTGGTATTCTTTGAGTTTGGGGGTTTGTAGATTAACTTTTTGAAAAATCAAATTTGAAAACAAAATTCAACCATTTAAAAATATGTATTATTTCTGCTCTTTAAGATATCTTTCCTTCTTAGACTCTCATTATAAATATGTAGGTGTCCTTGATGGTATCCCACAGGTCTGCAAAACTATTTTCAGGGAATTAGTGATTGCAACAAACTTGACAGATGAATAAGTGGTTGTCTACAGTGGCTCCTACCCCAAGGGTTTTTTTTTTTTTCTGTTTCTTGAACACTTCTAGGCACACTTTCACCTTAAGGCCTCTGGACAGGCTGTCCCCTCTACCTGGAATATCTCTTTAGGATGTCCTTACAGCTAATACCCTCACTTTTTAAATGAAATCTGTGCTAACTAGTATATGTAAATTTGTAGAGGTAAGGGAATCACTTCCAGAACAGTGGGATAGGAATTTCCAAAAATGTATGTATTCATCAAAGCAACAAAATATCTCACAAAAGTTGTCAAAATCACTTTTTAAAAAAGGAATACTGGAAATAAACCAAAACTTGTAGCAACCTAAGGATCATTTACACAAGAAAATTTAATAAATTTTGGTAAGAACAGCGAGCTTTGAGGTGTTTTAACTTAGTCTCATCCTCTTCTCCCCAGCTCCATGGCTTTCTTAGAAGCCAACAGCCTTACAACTATGGGATCTGTAGAAACCAGTAAGCTAGCAACCACTGGAACTAAAACTAGTTTTAACCCAAAAGTCCCATCCTAGAGAACTGTTACTATTTGATTTGCCTGGCAATTTCCTGAAAAGCTGCATTCTAAGGACTTGTCTTTTTTTGGCCCGCCTCAGAGCTCATTGTGTGCATGCAATCTGAGGGTCGGGTGATTATAGAAAACTATCAGCAACAATTATTTAACACTGTAGCTGCCCAAGGCATTGAGACCAGTAGGGGCTCAAAGAGACTCTCCAAGCACCTTAAAAATGGGCTGCTGGGGAATGAGATGTCTGTAGGGGGATTTGAAACATTTCAACACCTTTCTGGGAGTCTATAAGACCCCATGCATGTGCAGGGCTCTGCAAATGCCCAGAAAGACCTGAGAAATCCCAGTTGCTTACCACTGGCTGCCCCTGAAACATTACACAAGACAGAACGAAGCCTGAGGTAGAGTTATAAGCTGCCTGTGGGAGCACTGAAAGTGAGCCTGGCAGACACACAGTGAAGGACAGTAGGAAACCTCTGTCTAATCATTAGCTGACCCGTAAGTGAACCAAGCAGAGAGTTTAGTGGCCACACACAGCAAAGGATACAGACTTCATAGAATTAACCCTGGAAAGTCTCTAAACAAACAGCAACAATAGGATATCCAAGGTGGAGAAAGGATCTGATTTCCAGAGTTGCTCCATTATAGTATTTAAATATCCAGTTCTCCAAAAATATTTATGAGACACACACAAAATAGGAAATTATGGCCCATACACAGGGGGAAAAGCAGTGAATAGAAGCTATCACTGAAGAAACCCGACATTGGACTTACTAAATGAAGACTGTAAGTCAACTATTATAAACATTTTGAAAGCATTCAAGAAAACGATGTTTTGAAAAGTTAAAGGAAAGTATAAGAATTATGTCCCACTAAATAGAGAGTATCAATAAGGAGAGATAAACTAATAAAAAAAACAAATATAAATTCTAAAATTGAAAATACAATAGCTGAAATGAAAAAAATCACATCTTATGAACCCAGCATAGAAAATCCTAGTGCTTTATTTAATAATTATCTAAAAAATGTGCTTGCTCTGGTAGCCAATTAGACACCAGGGTTATCATAAATAACTTTCTTACTTATGGGACTGAAATCTACTTAACACCTCATGGTCTTGAGATTTTTTTTTTTTTAGAGAAGATGATTGTTTTAAAAATGCAAAACTACGTTTTCAAAAGTATTATTTTGAGAATATATGATACTTAATATGATTTGGCATCTATTATTTTGAAAAACCTAATGTTTAAAATAGTCCTATTCATGAACACTGCAGAAACTGCTATCTTCTGATGGTACACATGTTTGTCCAAGCATAAACACGTCACAATATACCACAGGGTGGAACATGTTCTGTTCATTCCCTGCTCAGCTTGAAATGTCTCCATGCGGTGAGCTTAATTTTACTGCAAACACTATAGCAATTTTCTCTGCTTAAGGGAGCTCAGTGACCTTTTCTACATCCAGTAGACAGTAACCAGTGTTTCTTAAAGAAGATCAATCCATTTCTTTGTAATGGTGCTGCAAGAATGTATATTCCCAAAGATGGTTGTAGTAACAGTTTCCATCCTCCCATTCCTGACCCTATGATGGCTTTTTCCCTCAAGCATGTGACACATTCATTTTAGATGCCACATACAAGTGAGATCACAAAATATTTGTCGATCTGTGCCTAGCTTATTTCCCTTAACACAATGTCCTCCTGTTCATTTGTGTTGCCACTAGTGGCAGAATGTTCTTACTTTTTAAGGTTAAATAGCATTCCATTTTGTATATATGCCACATCTTCTTTATCTGTTCTTCTATCAATAAGCACTCAGGTTGATTCTACTCTCTATTTCGAACTTGTAGAAGTAGAGAGTAGAACGGTGACTACCAGGGGCTGGGAGTTGAGGGGCTGTTGGGAACATTTGGTCAAAGGACACAAAATTTCAATTAGACAGAGAAATTCATTCAAAACATCTATTGTACATACGGTGACTATAATCAATAACAATGTATTGTATTTCAAAAATCATTTGGAGATATATATATATATATATTTTTTTAATATTTATTTTATTTTTAATTGATAAAAATATCATGTACATATGGTGTTTTGAAATATGTATAGGTTATGAAATGGCTCAATTGAGCTAATTTGCATATAC
>CAUYQG010145855.1:0-12548 GCA_963574415.1 Tarsius wallacei
AGAGGAGATAATACTTTCAAACTCATTAAATGAGGCCAGCTTTACTCTGAGGCCAAAACCAGCCAAAGACACAACAACAACAAATAACTATAGGCCAATGTATCTGATGAACATGGATGCAAAATTCCTCAAAATAGTAACTCAACAACCCACTAAAAAGAACATTCTTCATGATAAAGTGAGACATACTCCAGGGATGCAAGGATGGTTCAACACACACAAATCAATAAACATGATACAACACATTAACAGACTCAAGGACAAAAACTATATGGTAATTTAAATAGATGCTGAAAAAGCATTTGATAAAATTCAATATCTTTTTATTATTAAGAACCTCAACAAATTGAGTAATAAAAAATATTTCAACACAACAAAGGCCATATATGATAAGCTAATAGCTAATATACTGACTAGAGAAAAATGGAAAGTCTTTGTACTAAGACCTGGAAAAAGACAAGAATGTCTACTTTCATCACTTTTAGTAAACATGTAAACAGTAAACATGGTACTGTTAGTTCTAGTGAGAGCAATAACACAAGTAAAAGAAATAAATGGTGTTTAAATTGGAAAGACAGAGTACCCTTGTTTACAGATGACATGGTCTTATATTTTTAAAACCCCAAAGACTTCACCAAAAACTATGAATTGGTAAAGAAATTTAGTAAAGTTGCAGGATACAAAATCAACAGACAAAAATCAGTAGTATTTGTATATGTTAATAGTAATCAATGATCAATCTGACAAAGAAATTAAGAGCACAATCAAATTTACAAAACCTTAAAAAAAAAAAAAAAAGACCTTGGAATAAATTTAACCAAAGAAGTGAAAACTCTCTATAAAGAAAACTATAAAACATTGATGAGAGAAATTTAAGAAGACAAAAAAAAAAAAAAAGAAACTATCCCATACTCATGGATTGGAAGAATTAATATTATTAAAATGTCTGTGTGCCAAAGCTATCCCTATCAAAATAATGATGACATTCTTTTTAGAAATAGAAAAAGCAATCATGAAATTCATGTGGAACCACAAAAGACCCTATATAGCCAAAGCATTCCTGAGTAAAACGAACAAAGCTGGAGGCATCATAGTACCAGATTTCAAATAGTATTACAAAGCTATACCAAAGCAGTATAGTACTGGCATTACAACATATACATAGACCAATAGAATGGAAAAGAGAACACAGAAATAAGTACATGCACTCACAGCCAACTCATTTTTGACAAAGGTGCCAAGAACATACATTGGAGAAGGAACAGTCTCTGTAATAAATGGCTTTGTGAAACCGGGATATCAATATGTACAGGAATAAAACTAGATCCCATCTTTCATCATACACAAAAATCAACTCACAATAAATTAAAGATTTAAATGTAACACTTGAAACTCTAGTACTACTAGAAGAAAAGATTAGGAAAATGCTCCAGGACATTGGTCTGGGCAAAGATTTTTTTGAATAAGTTTTCAAAAGCACAGAAAATAAAAGCAAAGATAGACTAATGAGATTGCATCAAACAAAAAGAGCTTCTGCAAAGAAAAGGAAACAATTAAAAAGAGAAGAGACAACCTACAGAATGGGAGAAAATATTTGCAAACTATTCATCTAACAAGGAATTAATAACCAGAATATACAAGAAACTCAAATAACTCCATAGCAAAAATAAAAACAAATTATCTGATTTTAAAAGCGGCAAAAGACTTGAATAGACAACTCTCAAAAGAAGACCTACAGATAACCAACAGTATATGAGAAAATATTAATATTCAACATTCATCAAGAAAATGAAATTAAAGCCACAGTGAGATACCATTTCACCCCAGTTAGAATGGTTATTATCAAAAAGACAAAAAAATAACAAAAGCTGGGTAGAATGCTGAGAAAGAGGAATGCTTATACATTGCTGGTAGGACTGTAAAGTAGTACACCTATTATGGAAAATCGTATGAAGGTTCCTCCAAAAACTAAAAATAGAACTACTATATGATCCAGCTATCTCACTGCTGGATATGTATCCCAAAGAAAGGTAATTGATACATTGAACAAATATCTGCAAACCCATTCTTATTGTAGCACTGTTCACAATAGCCAAGATATAGGATTAACCAAAGTGCTCATGAATGAATGAATGGATAATAAAATTGTGGTATGTTTACACGGTGAAATATTATTCAGGGCCGGGCGCAGTGGCTCACGCCTGCAATCCCAGCACTTTGGGGGATGGAGGCGAGAGGATAGCCTAAGCCCGGGAATTCGAGATCAGCCTGGGCAACTTGGCGACACCAAAATTTAGCCCAGGCTTGGTGCATGCCTATAGTTCCAGCTACTTGGAAGGCTGAGGCAGAAGAATCGCCTGAGCCCAGCAGGTCGAGGCTGTGGTGGCTATCAGTGTGTTACTGTACTCCAGCCTTGGCGACAGAGTGAGAATCTGACTCAAAAAAAAAAAAAAAGAAAGAAAGAAAAGAAATCCTGTCATTTGCAGAAATATGGAAAGAACTGGAGGTCATTATGTTAACTGAGATAAGGCAGGCACAGAAAGACAAATCTTGCATGTTCTTATTCATTTGTGGGAACCCCCAAAAAAAAACCACAGTGGTTCTCATGGGGATAGAGAGTAGTATGGTGGTTACCAGAGCCTGGGAAGGATCAGGGAGTGATGTGGAGAAAGAGAAGTTGGTTAATAAGTACACAAATACAATTAGAAGAAATAATTTTAGTATTCAACAGTACAGTAGAAAAAATTACACTTGATAATAATTTGTTATATATTTCAAAATAGCTAGAAGAGAAGAATTGTCATGTTCCCAACACACAGAATAGATAAATGTTTGAGGTGATGGATATTTCAGTTACCCAGGTTTGATAATTACACACTGTGTACATATATCAAAATATCACATGTATCCTCAAAATATGTACAGATATATTAATTAAAAAAATACAAAAATCCTGTCTCCTACGAAATCACTCAGTGAATTAAATATAATTAATTAATATACAATGTAGCTACATGAATAATGCCTAGTTGAGATTTTATTACACTAAGGAAAAGATTTTCTGAAATCCACACCAATTTCCCTCAAACAAGAAAAAAAAAAAGGTAAGATGTTCAAATCTGGTCTGATGTGACTATCCATTTATTTAGCACACATTCATTAAATATCTGTTTTGTCACATGTCAGTAGCTCCAGCTACTTGGAAGGCTGAGACAGAAGGATCGCCTGAGCCCTGCAGGTGGAGGCTGTGGTAGCCGTGTGCGTGCCACTGCACTCCAGCCTGGGTGACAGAGTGAGACTCCAATTCAAAAAAGAAAATAAATATCTGTTTTGTGAAAGTTGCAAATCAGCTTTCATACACAGAAATACTTAGGGTCAGAAATGATTTGGGGAAGCAAGAAGGAATAGAAGGGAACACCCACCTAGACTCATGGGTTGGTCTCATGAACTCTGTCAAAGACTGAGACCAGGCCACTGCCGCAGCTCATGCAGTCTTAACATAAAGTCCACAGACTTTTGAGTATTAGCACTACATTTAGGAAACACCCTTCTTGAAATAAAATTCATATACTACAGAATTTGACCATTTAAAGTGTATCATTCAGTGGTCTTAGTATACTTTCATAGGACTGAGAAACCATCACCAAAATCTGTTTAGAACCTTTTCATCACCCTCCCAAGAAACTCTGTACTCGTTAGCAGTCGTCTCTATTACCCTTCAACTCCCAGCCCTAGGTAATCACTAAATTACTTGCTGTCACCATAGATCTGTCTATTCTGGGAAATAGAAAAGGGAACTATAGAATATATGGCCTTTTGTTACTGGCTTCTCTCGCTTAGCATAATATTTGAAGGTTTATTTATGTTAAAGCATGTACTTCATTCCTTTTTATTGTGGAATACTATTCCCTGGTACGGAAAGATCACATTTCACTTATCCATTCATGAGTTGATGGACATTTTTTGAGTTGTTTCCACTTTTTGGCTATTACAATATTACTGCTGTTACAAACATTGGAGTACAGATTTTTCTGTGGGTGTATGCCTTCATTCTCTTGAGTACATGCCTAGGAGTAGAGTTGCTGGGTCATGATAACTCCGTGTTTAGTTTTTTGAGAAACTGTGGGAATGCTTTTCAAGGCAGCTGTGTCATTCTGCACCATATTTCAAGAATCACACACTGTCAAAATGGCTATTTGGTGTGAATGTTACAATAATGCTCATGAAATTCTCTCAGTAATAAGGTGACTTTCTTCGAAGTTAGAAACAGTAAGTGGATAAAAAATTTTTTTTCTTTAGCTATGATTGTTGCAGAAAGCTGAGACTGCGGGCCCCTTGAGAGGAGGGCTTGCAACCTTTTTGCCTCTGTATTCCCCAGGGAAGCTCAACCAATATTAAGCCTCAAATATTTGTTGAATGAATGAATAGTTCCAAAAAGTCACTGTGCAGTAAATGATCAACTTGCCCAGAGAGAAGAGGTCTGGCTTTTGCCCTTGTCTCCTGGAAGGTAATCTCTAAGCCTTTGTAATGTCATGACTAAAAAGAATGTCTTTGTTTTTATGGAGGCCTTGGCTCATGTCAAATGTCTATGCTAACAATGTGATTCATGGTAAGAGCTTTGGGCCACATGATATCAGCTTGACCTCTGGAGAATGCTTGAGATAAAAGACAGTCACAGAGGAGGTTAACCATGTCTCAGTGACTGAAACTTAACGAAAATGCTGGACACCAAGACTAGAATGAGTTTCCCTGGTTGGCAATACTCCATGCATATTGTCACACATTGTTGTTGGGAGAAGTAAGCACTGTCCACACAACTCGCCTGGGAGAGGACAACTGGAGGCTCTCTCTGCTTTTGCAACTCTCCCAGGTCCTGTTCTACGTACCTCTCTCCTTGGCTGATTGTAATCAGTGTCTTTTGGCTGTAATAAACTATAATCACAAGTATAACAGCTTTCTGTGACTCTTTCTGGAGAATTACCCAAAGTGGGGGTGGTCTTGGGGAATTCTCAAACTTGAAGTAGGTGTCAGAAGTGAGTGTGGCCTGGAAGACCACCAAACGTATAGTTGGTATTATCACTAACTGTGCCAAAACTCTTTTAAAGTTGATTAGGTAAAGTTTAGTACATTCAGTGTTTCTAAGGATGAGTAGCTCAAAGAATCACTCATGAAACAAAAGCACAGGATGAATAAAAAAAGTTGCCGGATCTTGGAAGAACATTCATTTAATGGAACACAGAATTCTTAGGCCATGGAGTTCCCTATCTGAGGTATACATAGTCATACTTCTATTAACAAAGAGATGTGCTTACTGACACTATGCTTCATTATTAAAATATGTTTCCCCAGAGAAAAGGATGTCATATAACAGAAACAACAGAATTTAAAATATAGCTTTAACTTTTGCCAATTGTATGATCTTCTATGGGCATCAATCTTCTCATTTATAAAATGGAAATAAAGTTATCCTACATGATTGACACAGAAAGCACATGGTGATATGCATGAATACACAAACTATACAGCACTAAAAATAATAAACTTTGAAAATTTTTTCTAAATTAGATTTGCTCCGCCTTGCTTACTTCATTGAATCTCTTTGAGAAAACAAAAGCACTGATTTCTGTTAAGTCAATGGTTTCAAAGGAAAAAATTAAATAGATATAACTTTCAAGTAAGTTTTTCTATAGAAGCTATAGAAACACTTCTACCTCATAAGCTGAATAGCATGATGGAAAAAAATCTCAATATAGCAGAGTAATCCTTCTCATGAATACAGATGATACCTGATAAACACAGGACTCCACTAAGGGGACAGGAAGGAAATGCTAGAAAATGAATGAGTTTCTAGGGAATGTCACTTTCTATATCCCTTAATTACTCAAATAGAGAGGAAATCTCAAGGAACTATAAAACATTATATACCAATTTGGCTTTAGTTTTTCCTAAAACAAGAAACATTCAAATTAACTTGTTATCTAACTGGTATATGGTCACAGAAAAGGTTAACCCAGCAAATTTTTAATCATACATAAATAGGCCATTGACTATATAAACTTGATGGAAACAAACTTTTCAATTAAGAAGGCAGAGTTAAGAGGAAGAAAGAATATCAATTCACTTATGAATGTCATATGGCAGATATTGTACTATGCCTACATTATATTCTCATCTCCTATCACTGCTCCAAATTAATATCTGATCCTTCTCCCATGTCCTAAATCCCAATAAATGACAGCATCATATTTTGAGTAAGCTGGAAAACTCAACATCAACTCACTTTTTGCTCTCACACTACATTTAACCAATCACCAAATCTATGGATTTAGTCTCCTGATTTGTTCTGAAATCTCGTTTCTCTTAATTCCATTGCCAATTTTTACCTCTTTTCAATCCTTTCACCCCTTTTCAATCCATTGCCTTCTGCTATGGCTTGGATGTTGGTTGCCTCTCCAAGTCTCATGTTGAAATTTGATCTCTAATGTGGCAATGTTGAGAGGTCGGTTCTGTTGGAGGTGTTTGGGTCATGGGGGGGGTCAGAACCCTCATGAATAGATTAATTTCCTCCCTCAGGGGTGAGTGCCAGTGAGTGCTGGTTGTTAAAAGAGCCTGGCACCTGCTATACCCTTGCTTCCTCTCTCACTATGTGATCTCTTTGCACATGCTGACTCCTCTTTGGTTTTCCACCATGAGTTGGGACAGCCTTAGAACCTCACTAGATGCAAATGCCCAATCTTGAGCTTTCTAGCCATGAGGCTCATGAGACAAATAACCTTCTTGTCTTTATAAACTACCTAGTCTCAGGTGTTCTGAGACTAAGACACCCTCATTGTAGAAAAACTACTTTTGCAAAAATATATATCTCACCTTATCTTTTATCTACTTGAATTATTTCAATAGCACCATTTTGCTCTTAATACAACAAAACCTGAATCTTTTTAATATAACTTACATATCTTTTTATGGCATAGGCCCTGACAATTCCTTCAGCTTGATCTTTTCGGTGATATCGCTTAGCATTCTCTGATCCCATGTCTTACTTAAATAACCCTTCTATTCACCACAGTCTACACTTCTCTTACTGTGGCTCCTACACAATATTCAAAATACATATGCACATATATATGTATATGCATATGCATATATTTTACTATATACAAATAAACAGGGACGTATGCTAATGTGGGTTGAACAGTGACCTCCTAAAATATATGCTGAAGTACAATCCCCTGGTGTCTGTGGGAGTGATCTTATTTGGAAATAGGGTCTTTGCAGTTGTAATCAAATTAAGATGAGGTCATACTTGATTTGGGTGGACCCTAATCCAACATCGCTTGTGTCCTTACAAGAAAAGAGACACTAGAAAGAGAATGCTATGCAAAGATACAGAGACACACAAACACAGAGGGAAGATGGCCATGTGAAGATGGAGGTAGATATTGGAATTATGTTTCTATAAGTCAAAGAATGCCTGAAACTACCACAAGGTGGAATGGGCAAAGCAGAATTTTTCTCTGTTGGCTTTGGACAGAGGATAGCCCTGCCAACGTCTAATTTTAAACTTCCAGTCTCCAGATCTGTGAGAGAATAAATTTCTGTTGTTATAAGCCACCAGATATGTGGCAATTGTTACTGCAGCCCTAGAAAACTAATGTAGATATGGTACCAAAAGTGTGGTGCTGCTGTAGCAAATAATTATGGAAATGGCTTTGAAATTGGATAATGGGTAAAGATTGAAAGTATTCTGAGATGCTTCGTAGAAAAAAAAGTCTAGATTGAAGAGGTGGTTAGTAGAAATATAGATGTTGACATAGTTTGTTTATGCTTCTATAACAAAACACCCAAGACAGGGTAATTTATAAAGAAAAAAAGTTTATTTCCTCATAGTTATGAAAGCTGAGAAGTTTGAGATCATGCTGGTATCTGGTGAAGACCTTCTTGCTACATTATCCATGGCAGAAGGCAAGTGGATGAGAGAGAGAGAGAGAGAGAAACACACACAGACAGAGAGAGAGAAACACACAGAGAAAGAGAGAGAGAAAGAGAGAAAGAGAGAGAGGGCAAAGGGCAAATCTTCCTCACTTAGTCCACTGAGATATGCCAATCTCCTCCAAAAACAACCTCACCAATATACAGAAACAATGTTTCACTGGCCATCTAGGCATCCCTCAATCCAGTGAAGGTGACACTTAATATTAACCATCAGAGACATTAAAGGCAATTCTGGTAAGGCCTTAGAAGGAAACAATAAACATATTATTGAGCACTAGAGGACAGGTAATACCTGTGGTAAAAGGGCAGAGAACTTGACTGAGTTATGTTCTACCATTGAGTGAAAAGTAGAACTTGTAGCGATAAATTTGAATATTTAGCTGAGTAGATTTTCAAGCATAGTGTGGAAGATACAGCCTGACTTCTCCTTGGTGCTTATAGTAAAATGTGAGAGGAAAGATACAGCCTGGCTTCTCCTTGGTGCTTATAGTAAAATGTGAGAGGAAAGAGATGAATTGAGAGATTAATGTCAAGCAAGAAGGTACCAACACTTGATGATGCGAAACATTTTCAACTTAGCCAGATTGTGCGCTCTGCTAACAAGGTCAAGGGTGTGGCCAGACCGCCATTTGCTAAAGACATGGGGCATGTGATTCACGAATCCAAACAACCATCTCAGCAGCAGCTAGGAATAGAGATGCAGTTATTCAGGAAAGAGCTGTAGAGGACCCTTTTGTTTAATGGCTTGGACCCTTGTAAATTGCATAAAAGACTGACACGGTTTGTGCTAATTTTTTAACAGCAGAAACGCTGATAGTCTGGAATAAATAGGAAGAGATGGGACAAAGTGAAAGAAGAATGACTCTTGGGTCAGAGTCACAGATGCAGAGGACCTCCTCGAAGTGACAGGGTGAGGCTCCCTCCCTGGTAGGCACATAGAATGAAGCATCAAGTCACAAGGATTTTAGTGGAATTTGCCCTACTGGTTTTGGACATGCTTGGGAACCGTGGTCCTTTTTTTTTTCCTTCTTATTTTTCCCTTTTGGGGTGGGAACATCTCCTATGCCAGACCCATCTTTGTTGTTGTTATTGAGACAGTCTTGTTTTGTAACTCAGGCAGGAGCGCAGTGGTGTGATCATGGCTCACCACCGCCTTGCCCTCCTGGGCTCAAGCAATCCTCCTGCCTCAGCCTCCCAGATAGCTAGGACTACAGGTGTGTATCCCAATGCCAGGCTAATTTTTATATTTTTGTAGAGCTGGGTCTCTCGATGTTTTTCAGGCTGGCCTTGACCACCTGGGCTCAAGCAATCCTCTTGCCTTGGCCTTCCAAAGTGCTGAGATTAAAGGTGAGTGCCACCAAGTCTGGTTCTCATCATTGTATTTTGGAAGCAGACAACTTGCTTTCCTGTTTCACAGGTAGAGAGGAACGGTGTCCCAGGATGTACTATACCTAAGTCTCACTTACAACTGATTTAAATGATGAAATTCATGGCTTTTTGAATTGGTATCTGGAGGATATTTTGAGTTAGAGTCGATGCTGGAATGGGTTAAAACTTCTGGGTGTTGGAATCAGGTGAATATTTTTCACATGGGAAGGATGTGAATTAGGGGACTAGAGGGCAGGCAGTTACGGTTGAATTGTGTCCTTCCAGATGATAGGTTAAAGTCAAAACCTCTGATGCCTGTGAATGTGACCTTATTTGGAAATAGGATCTTTGCAGATATAATCAAATTAAAATGAGTTCATAGTCCATTAGGGTGGACCCTAATTCAATATGATTTTTGCCCTTATGAGAAGAGGTGAAGACACAGACTGGGGGGAGAATGCCACAGAGGCAGAGTTTGAAGAGATGGAGCTGCGATTTAAGAAATCCTGAGGACTGATGGCTACTGCTAGAAGTTAGCGAGAAGCAAAGAGGGATTCTACTCAGAGCCTCAGAGGGATCATGGCACTGATGACACTCCGATTTTCAACTTCTAGCCTCCAGAACTGTGAGAGAATAAACTTTGATTGTCTTAAGCTACCATGTATAGAAATTTGGACTTTCCTTAACCTAAAGGCAAAAGATTGCAATAGAAATGATTCAAGCAGATGAGAAATGGAATCAAAATCTGTATTTAGAAAAAGCTCCTAATTTACAATGATGAGAATGCAGTATAAGATACTTTCTGTGTAATTGTCCTATCTCCCTTCAGAGTGTAAATTCTGGGAGGGTTGGTTTATTTTTGTCCCTTGATGCATTTCTAATATCTAGCAGACTGTTAATTCCTAAGTAACATTTGTTAAATGAATACATTTTTAAAATTTTTTTCACAATAACCCTACAAATGTATCATCCCTTAGGTCAAGAATCTTAATTTTGTATCCTCAGTACCCAACACATAGCAGATTGTTGAAAGAACAAATAAACAAGGTTCCGAAACAAGGTAAATTCAACTGTTAAGTTTTATTTCTACTGTGTCGTGCAAAGAGGAGAATTAGAAAGAGTATGCATTAAATATTTTAGGCAACATCAAACTTCCATGTGGAATTAGATTATAAAACAGAGAAGAAAAAACAGCCAACTGCTTGTTTCTGACATCACCACCTTTGGAATAACTGGTGGACATTTGATACTAGTGACTTAGGTCACAGAGAGAGATGGAGAAATAATCATTCCATTCAATTCATTTCAAACCACTCACCACAGGAATTATTAAAAATGAAAAGAACTTCTTTGTTAGGAATATGGTTCATTTTAATGTTGCCAGAGTAAAGTATGGACATCAAAACTCCATGATCCAATTTATTGCTTATTTCTGTACTGTATATTCATTTTAAAACAATATTATATACGGCATTACTTGAAAGGAATTCTTTTTCTTTTTGAAAGACTTTATTTCCTAAAACAGCAATAAGCAATATAAATATGCAGATTCATTATAAAAGGTCTTGTTTATATCCACATTTTTTTCTATTGATACACATCTATTTGGTAGCAAATGATGAATTCCCTTACTTATGAAAATAAAACAGAATTTTCTGTTTACTTTTCCGAATTACCTCAAAATTATTTTTCACAGTAGCACATGTTCTATCTGTAAATATATGCTATTTAAAAAATACATATATTTAAAAGAAAAACAGGCTTTGTACTTTACAACAAATATAAACGGGCAATTTGGATAATGAAAATAAATGAGTAACAGCGATACTAACAGAGCTGATCCTATTTGTGATGAGTCATTAACTCTGTACAGGGTGCAATTCACTGCCCTGGATCAGGACTTGATAATGGCACAACGTGGAGCTATTTGCAAAAGATGGCTGCAGTAGGAAATTAACAGAAGGTCCGTTCATTCATGGGGAAGTCAGTATCACTCTTGCATGTATAACTACATTAAACCATGCACTCAGAAAGGCTATAAGGATGAAAAAGTTAAAGTCAAGAAATAACTTGGGTACAACCTAATACTAATAGCGAGTATTTATCAAGCTTATAGCAAGCGCTTTAAATGCATTTTGGTAAGGTATATTGGGCTGGGTGCGGTGGCTCACATCTATAATCCCAGCACTTTGGGAGGCCTAGGTGAGAAGATCGCCTGAGTCCAGGGGTTTGAGACCAGCCTGGGCAACATGGCGAGACCTCATCTCTACAGTAAATAAAAAAATTAGCCTGCTGTAGTTCCAGCTACTTGGAAGGCTGAAGCGGAAGGATCGCCTGAGCCTAGCAGGTTGAGGCTGCGGTGGCTGTGAGCAAGCCACTGCACTCCAGCTAGGGCAACAGAGACTCCAACTCAAAGAAAAAAAGAAAAAAAGAAAGGTATATTCACTAAACCTATTGTTTTCATGACACTAATGACAGAATTAAAGCTGAATCAAATCTCAGCCCATGGGATATGCTAAAGAAATAATAGGGAGCAGCCTCCCTAAGTTCAGGGATTAGAATTGTGAAAATGTTGATAAACACTGGTTGGCACTCTCTGACCTCCAGTCTACCATTAGCTAGCTGTAAGATCTTGGGAAAATCATACAATCCAGTGCAGCAATTCTGGGTTCAGGCAATCCTTCTGCTTCAGCCTCCCAAGTAGCTGGGACTATAGGTACCTGCCATGACACCTGGCTAATTTTTTGTATTTTTGTAGAGACGAGGTCTCACTATGTTGCCCAGGCTGGTCTCAAACTCCTGGGCTCAAGCAATCCGCCCACCTCGACCTCCCTAAATACTGGGATTATGGGCGTGAGTCACTGTGCCCAGTCTCACTTTCTTAATGTTCTCACCTAGGCAATTAAAAAGTTGGTTACTTTATCTCATTCTGTAAACTTTTTTGACAAGTTACAGGGTCATAAAATCTTATACAGAGAACCATTACTTTACTATATTGTCCAATTTAAAATTTTCAGTCTTCTACATTTCTACATCATTTCACAGTTTGTTAAACATTTTCACATGCCTTACCTCACTTGGTACACTATGGTCTGTGAGACAATCCCATTTTTTACAATTGAAAAATAGAGCTTAGGGAGGTTAAGATACTTGACCGAGATCACACAGTTTGCTATAGAAAAGCCAGA
>CAUYQG010145860.1:0-24873 GCA_963574415.1 Tarsius wallacei
CAGTGTTTTTTGGGTACAGGTGAGTTGATGACTCTTTGTCCCACTTGGTCAGGCTGGCTGTTAGAGTCTGGGGTGGGTGGTCCCGTTACTTTTCACTGGACAATATAGTCCCCTTTGTGACCTCTGAGGGCCTCCCAGATGGGCAGTGCCTTCGTATGGCCAGTGTTAGCTGCATGCAAGTCGTGGAATATATTTAGGCAGTGATGATAAACAGACCTTCACTGCTTGAAGGTCAGATCAAGTACCTAAGGTTCTCATCATCTCAGAGCAAATGTCTGCTGGCTGAAGCTAATAAGTTAATTTCTGGATATGTTAATCTCTAGCATTCAGGTGTTAACGCTTTTGGTCACTGACTTTCTCTGGCCTTTCCATGACGGAATAGAGTCCTGTGTTCATGATGCTGTGGGCTATGGAAACAAAGGCAGGTCTTGATTCCACTGCTTCTTTGATGGGAACTGGGCTGCATAACTCAGCCTAGAATTATTGATGAAACACTAAAAAAAAAAAAGGCTGAAAACCTTTCTTTCCTTCCTCTGAGGAGCTCAAATGTCCCCAAAGTAAAAGGCTTGACTACGTCTTCCTTCCCAGTTGTCATGAAAACAGGGATTAGTGGGATGTTAGAGGGAAAAACCTCATCTATGAAGTTATGAATGAATAATTCTAATTTCTTTCTGAGTTCTGAGAAATCAGTTTGTTTTACATAGAAATGCAATATGTTCTTGATCTCTATGGATGCGATTAGAATTTTTCCCTCTACCTGGCATTTGTTTCATTACAGAATGAAATTTTGAGCTTATATTTTTGGATGTATTTTACCTCATGCATTTCAATGTCTATTTCCCCTAAATCTCTGCCTCTACAGAACACATCAACGCTATCTTTTTTCATACTAGCTTTCGAATGTGCGGAAGTAGGCGGAGATGCTTTCTTTAAGATTCCAACCCTCATTGGAGCGGACACTCAACCATCTCATGAATGTATTTGGAAGAATGTGCCAATTTCTAAGATAAATGATGATTGCTTAGTTGCTGCTAAGAAAAATGGGATTGCCATGCTGGCCTCAGTATCACTGCGCAGATGAGGTTCATAGAGTGGCAGCGCCACAATGTTGAAAATATCCACTCTGGGAAGGGCGATCAAGGTTACGGGTCCAGAACAAATGGAAATTTCAGAAGGGAGAAGGCTTTCTGGGTTATGAAGAAAAATGAGACTGCTTTGCTGTTGGAGGAGATGAGGCAGAAGGAATGGACAACGGGGACAGGACGAAGGAGCAGGTGGTCAGTGTGAGTTCTGGGAGCTGTCCTTTCTCCCTTTGTGGCAGGAGCTGGGCCTGAGTGTTGTTGGGGGTGGACCTGGGGGCCGTGGGTAGACAAGCTCAGGCTCAGGGCACCAGCAGAGCTGGGGCACGGCACCAAACAAACCCCGGCTCTGATGAGCTTATCCACCATCTCACAGTCAAGAAATCTGGAAGCGAAGAGATTTTTTTTTTTTTTTTTTTTTTGTGAGTTGGAGTCTTGCTGTCGCCCAGACTGGAGTGCAGTGGCCACTCCCGGCCACCGCAGCCTCGACCTGCTGGGCTCCAGCCATCCTTCCGACTCAGCCTTCCAAGTAGCTGGAATTACAGGTGCGCGCTACCATGCCCGGCTAATTTTTTATTTATTGTGGTGATGAGGTCTCGCCAAGTTGCCCAGGCGGGTCTCGAACCCGTGGGCTCAGGCAATCCACTCACCTCAGCCTCCCAAAGCGCTGGGATTACAGGCTGAGCCACCGAGCCTGGCGTGAAGAGATTTTTAACTTCAGCATACATGTGTTTTCCTCTTTTAAAGACACAAAGGTGGTCTCGGGGTTGATGGGGTACCATCTTGTTTTAAGGTCCTGGAGCCTGTAGGGAGGATGTCTGTGTTTCTGTGAGGAATAGGCATGGGGGTGGGACCTATAGGGAGAAGGAAGGGTGCTGGAGAGACGGAGAAGCCTGGCATGCTGGCAAGGGTGATCAGAGAGGCCTGTTAGGTGGATGAGTTTTACATGAAAATATCACGAACAACCTCGCCATTGTCCGAAGGAGATTATCCAATGTGTGGCCTCCCCAAATCCATTTCTTCTCCCCTTGTACTCTTTGGCCGCTGCCCTGTTCATTAGCATCTCTGCTGGAGGAATGGGGAATTAGGAAAAGGCAGTTGATCTATATTTCAGCAGCCTAGGTTGGCTCAGGAGGCAAAAGCACTGTGCTAATGAAACAGGTCAAAGGTAGGAGCCCCAGGTGGGCCAGTTATCTGGGCTACCCTGGCCGACCTCGGATTAGAGCCCCAGCCTGACCGACTGGTCTGCATGTACATTTCTGTTGGCTGAGAAGAGTGGGGATGCCATTGGCATTAGTCTGCTTGTGCCATCCGAAAAAATGACTCAATGAAGTGGATGGTGGTTTATAGCACCCTCTCCAGGTCCCCAGGCACCACCATCAATAGGTTCTGTTGAGAGGTACGGGTGCAGTTGGGTGTGATGTTAGAATCTGTGTATTCTCAGTCACCACGGGTGATTTGGACTCTGCCATGAGTAGACTTTTCTAAAGAGTTTCAATATTTAATAAGCTGTATGCAGTGTATATCAACCAGGACAGCCTGACTGGTCTCTTTCTCTGCCATTAACTTACTTCAGAATGACCCCTTGCCTGTGCATTGGGACGATGGAGTCCACATTTTATATGTATGCATCTTCTTATTGAGGAAAAACGTATTTATTAAACTCTTACCATACACTGAGCATTCTCCATGAATTAAGACCTTACAGGTTCAAAAGTGGATTTTTTTTAAAAACTAACTCTTTTTTTAGCATTTAAATGATGTGGCGCTTATCAGAAAAGTATAGATTCCATTGATAATCATGGGGTGGTGATAAATCCATAGAAGACCCAATATTCCTCAGTTTGGGTAATATAGGAATGCTTGGTAATTTTAGGCCAGGTTTACACAAGTTGTATCAAAACCCAGTTGCCAAGTCTCTGATGGCCAGGTGGTGTTTACACACATGGAAAGGTTTGGCAGAAAGACAGCACAAGACAGGTTGAACACAGTCAAATACCTGGATGCTTAAAAAATGATCAGTAACTCTTTCACCCCAAAATATTTTTTGTGGAGAAACACTTACAAGGTGAAATATTTTATGAAAACATCTTTTATTTCCGACTGGATGATGCCACAATTACGTCTTACTTGCTCCAACACCATGGAAACCACGGCTATCGTCACATTGTCTATGAGTGTCCCTTAGAGTCTGTAGGGATGAAAGGTATTAATAGAACATCCAAGGACTATGTAGGCTTCAATATTATTCAAAGGTCTTAAGACTCTGTCCTACAAGGGCCTAGAAAAGAGAATCTAAACATTTAATATTTTGGTGAAGAGACAACTAGAACTGAGTTGAAGAGAAATAATGTTATCAGACAGAGAGAGACGCTTGCCTGGTTTTTTACTAAATCATAACAATTATATAGAGCCTGGGAGAGCGGGGGCCATAGTTTGGAGCTCTTGGGTGAGGTCAAGAAAAAAGAGAGAACGATAATGGAGAATATTACTTTACATGGAGTGCAAGTGTCTGCAGACGTGAAGAGTATGGGCCATAGTGCAACTTAAAAATGGAGTGCACATGTGGTCCAGAAACTTCTTTCCCTATTAGTCTATGGGATCAGGTGGCTGACCTCTCCCTTCCCCCATCCTCATATAGACAGCCTCCTTTCTGTCGACCCCCAAATCAGCTTGGGCCTGGCTGAACAAACTCAAATCTTGAACGCATAAGGTGGGTCCTCTCTACAGCACTCCAAGAAGTGCTCAGAGGTCCCTTGTTTAGGATGTATCTCTTCTTCCATGGTTCCTGGAACTCCAGAGGTAGAAAGATGCTCCCTTTTCCTTCCATAATTCAGGGAAGTCATTGCAGATCAAGTAGTGAAAACCAAATAAAATAAAATAATAAAATAAAAGCCAGCTGTGACTTTTTCCTGCCGTGAATTTTGGATCACAGATCAAGCTTGCAGCCATCCAAGGGTCAGGAGAGAGACAGGACTTGTCTTTTTAGGAATGCATGCAGTTCCAAAGCTCAAAGGAACATGTCACAGGCCATGCCGAGACAGGAAAGGGAGATGGGTCGGTTTTTCCTCCTGAAGTGGGAAAAATCCAACAAAACCTCCGACAGGATTTTCATTTTTCTTTCATAGACATTTTGTTTTTTCATTAATTTTTTTCTCCAGGGAGGCAGCAAGGGTGGGCGAAGGGGAAATATATAGGGAAAATAGCCTTGCTGAGATTAAACAAATCTCTGTTGCTGTGTGTCCATCTGCCCGTCCATCTGTGAATAACCTGTAATTATTAATAATATGAGTGATGTCATGAACATTCTGGCAAGAACGCTGAGCCCCAGAGACCACTCTGGAGCCAGTCAGCTCAGGACGAAGCCTGGAGAATGATCAGCCGTGTTTGCACTGGAGCTGAGGATAAATCTGGCTCACTGGCGCACGCCGCTCCTGCCAAGCCCTCTCGGCAGTAGGACCGGAGCATATTGGGTTTTCTCATAAACTTCCGATGAGATCAGATTGGCGGCATCTCAAAGGAACACCTCTTATATAAAAAAAGGTTGAGTACACAATCCAGCAAAAAATGTCATTAAAAGGACACACGGTGCTGAGTGGGGCAACCTTAAATTTACTGGAAACTGAGTGTTTAAAAGAGCACAGGAGAGACACGTCCAAGAGGATGACAAAAGTCGGGGTAAGGATATTAGAGACATTCCTCCCAGTTTCTGTTTCCTGTTAAAATACTCGTGAAACCATCCGAGGGGTGGGGGGTGGGGAGAAAAAAAGAGACATTTTCAGTCAAAGCCACCCCTAAAAAAGTTATGATTTTAGAATATTCCAGAAAGAATTCTATGATATTCCACACCAGGGGCTGAGCTGAAGAATTGGCACCTGTGCAAATCGGTGCTCCAGGCTATGACTTGGGAAGTCTTTGGGACAGACGTCACATACAACTGCCCTGGGTGGGGGTAGATGGCCAGGTCCCGGCTGGATGGGAGCCCGTAGCCAGAGAGAGTTCATATGCCTTGGATCTCCAGTGGCTTCAGTATGGAGCTTCAGTCATCTGAATGTAGCTATGTGACAGCAAAAGTCTTTGTTGGTGATGTTCGTTGGCCATATCTCTAGCTCCTAGGATAGCAGCACTGTAGTAAGTACTCAGTAAAAATGTCCTAAATGTTTTATTCCCAGGGGATCTGTTACAGATGCCCAAGGGTATATTTATGTTTGGTCCAAGTGTCTGGCCCAGTTCTGGAAGTTGCTGGCCAGGGACTGGATGGTAGGGGTGGTGGGATCAGGGAAAGAGAAGCGTCACCTGCAAGTGACGGGAACATCACATATGGCCCTTCCTCGGGCCACAGGATTCCCTGGGATGGTTCCTTGCACATACACTGGCTTGCCACAACACAATGTCCACCCTGGCTCCTCGCCATGTTGTCAACTGGGTACTAGGGTGCTTCACAGCTGACTCCCAGATAACGTCCCTGTGTACCGAAAAGAACAGTTGATTAAATTGCAAAAGTTTCCTTGTCTAGAAGAAAAAGAAAAAGAAAAAAAAAAAACAAGACGCGCAAAGGTGAATGTCACTCTGGAATGGACCTCCCATGGGAAACCTTGAGTGTGGGAAGGACTCTGACCCAGTCCCAGGAAGAGATGGCGGCTACGAGGCTGTGGTGAAGCAGCCTGCATTCTTCCGGCAAAGTCAAGTCGCTCTTAGAAACATGAGAGTTAGGATCGATGCTGTAGAACCACAGAGATGCCAAAAATACACTCCTAATCTTGATGAGGATGAGAAAATCAAAACAAAAACAAGAATGGCTAGCTTATGTTAAGCACTTTACATACATCGTTTCACTCAATCTTCGTATCAGCCCTGCAAGGTAAACACGACGGCTATCCCCATTTTGTAGATAGCAGACAAGAGACCGAGATTTAGAGAGATCAGTATGTCATCAGTGTCACAAAGTTAGGCACAGTGGAGCTAGAATTCAGAAAACAGGCTACTCTGAAATGTAAAGCTGGGGGCATTGCCTCTAGAATGTAGAAGAAACTAACAGAGAGGCGAAAAGCGGGAAGATATGACAGACATGGAAGATAGAACTCCGAGGCTCTTGGAGAGCCAAAGAAAAATAATTCATAAACAGGGTTACAGATTAAGTTCTAGAACTTCATAAAATAAGTACTGGATAAATATTAGTAAGCTGAAATAAAACCAATATCAGAAAATGAAAGAGTAATGCTCCAGGCAGACTCAATAGAAAACAACACCAAGGACCTGAGCCATGCTCTGCACTCTGATGACTGTATCTCTTGCATTCTCGCATCTGCTCGTCCCGTCCACCCACTCTGCTCCTGCCTTGCCAAGGGCTCCACCCTCCCTTGTCTGGCCCTCTTCACCGCCAGTCCCAGTCCCATAGCCTCCACCGCCTTCCTCCTTCCTAACAGAGTTCTCCTTTTGTGCAGGCATGTGCCAGCCCTCCCAGTCTCCTCATCTCTCCATGGATGCCGCCTTTGCCAGAGCTCCTTAGCTGGGATGGCTCCAGGTGTCTGCACATTCCATTTCCCAGCCATGGTCACAGTCAGATGTGGGCGCTGGGCCCAGGAGCCCGTCAGATGAGTCTTATACTGTCACTGTAGGAGGCAGAAGCATCTTCTCTCATGCTGGCCATAGTGCCCAAATATGAGACCCCAAGCTCCTGGGGCCTAATGGGAAGCTAGTCCACAGGTAAGGATGGGGATCAAGGGTGGGCAGGTGGGGATAAATCTAGAAGAAGCCCAGATCAGGCCATACTAGAGCCAGCTTGTGTATTTATTGTTTAATCCAGTTGAGTTGGGTTGCTGATCTGTGACATGGAAAATAATAGGTCATTTCTCTTCTCTGCAACCATCGCTTTGTGGTGTGGAGTGTTTCCATTGTTGAAATGCAGATTTGGTCACCATTTACCCCTAGCTTCTAACACAGTCCAGACTCCTAGCCAGGTCCATGGGCCATCACGTTTCATGATCCTGGTTGCACCAAGCCGTTGCTTTGGTTTGGTTTGGTTTCATACCTTTGGACTTTTGCTAATGCTTCTCTTCTTACTCATGCCTTCTCTCTTCATTCCACCCACTTTCACACCAGTCAACCCTTTCTTCTGTGTCCAGCAAAGACCAAGAACTCTTCCTGAAGAGTCTCCCTAGGGCTCACCTCCCTAAGCCTTCATGCTTAGTGCCTCCTGTGACCATCTGTGCACCTGGAATCTTCCCCTTCCATGGCAGTGGTTACATTTGAGTACATTTCCTCCTCTCACCCCTGCCAGAAGAACATGAGTATCTCATGATAGGAGCCATGTTTATTTCTCTTTATAACAGTAACATTTTGCAGAAAACCTAGCATGGAGAAAAAGGCTTGCTAACCATATGTTGTGTCTTACTGAATTATGGCGACATTCTTAAATTGCCGGAAAATAAAAAGAATTCTCCAAGTTCTCCCAAAGAAAAACGAAACACATTAGAAGACCTAAAATCAGGATAGCTTCAAGCTTCTCAACTGTAACAATCAAGGTAAGAAGAGAGTGGAATGATGGTTTTATAATTCTTAAAAAAGAAAAAAAGAGTGTAAACTAGACCAGAGGCTGGGTGGTTTGACAACAGAATTTGTTTTCTGACAGTTCTGAAGGCTGGAAGTCTAAGATCAAGCTGACGGCAGGGCTGGTTTCTCCTGAGGCCTCTCTCCTGGGCTTGCTGATACAGGCATCTTCTTCTTGTATCTTATCATCTTTCTTCTTTGGCTATACATCCCTAATGTCTCTCTGTGTGTCCAAATTTCTTCTTCTCATAAGGACACCAGACAGATTGGATTAGTGCCCATCCTAAAGACTTCATTTTTAACTCGATTTCCTCTTTAAAGGCCCTGTGTCTAACATGGTTACATTCTGAGGAACCGGGGTATAGGACTCCAACATATGAATTCTGGGTGGGGGACACCATTCAGTCTATAACAAAAGCCTCACTGTTATTCTTCTGTGAAGTTGATGGCAACACCCTATAAGACTTGCATCCCAGAACCTACCACCAGCATATCTTGTTTTTTCCCTGAGATCACAGGAAAGCTTAGACGCGCCTGAAATAAAGAACTCTGAAATGAAAATCTAATTGTGGGAAAACACGATTGTTGACCTGTTAAACTAACTACAAGTTTAAGAGAGATGTAGAATACGAGGATGGAGGTGGAAAGTTATGGATAGAGTGAGAGTTAATGAGAATATTGGGAGTAGGGAGATTTTTGCTCTATCTAACCTCCTAGTAATCTTTGGAGCGATTGGAAAGAACTCCATTACCGCAACTTTCTCCTGTTTCTTGCCTCACGGTTAATGCACTAGCAAATTGTGTGCTTTGAAATGTCTCCGGGCTCTACCTGTGCCTCACCACCACTACTGTTACCACCAGCCTCCGAAGGACCTGGACTGGAACAGCGGTTTTCCATTGGTCTTCCTGCGGCCTGGTCCCCACATAGCAGACAGAGGGATCCTTCAAACATTTGTTCAGACCACTCTACATTTAAATCACTTCTCTACTGAAAAGCTTCTCAAGACTTCCTTCCTCTGTTTAACCCTTTCTCTCTGCCCCTACTGCCCAATTCCCCTGGTCTCTTCAAACAACCCCTCTCCTGGCTCCAGTCCTACACACGCCTTTGCTGATCCTTAACAAGTTCCAGGATGTTTGCGTGGGACTCACTCTTTCCCCACCAGCTATCCCCATGTCTTATTCCCTTCATCATTCTCTTTCTGGTTTTGGCTTCAATGCCAGCTTAGCCTATTAGCTTTCTTGACCCCCACCAAAAAATAACTCCCTGCCTTGCTCTCTTCTGCCTCTGATCCCACTTCACTTTCTCTCTGATACTCATTGCCATCTGCCCTGTTGGTATATTGTCTGTCTTCCCCCCACCAGAATGTTTGGGCTCAGAACAGAGACTCTCACCCCTCTGCTCTCTGCTATGTTCTCTGTGTCTAGAAGAGTGTTTGAGGGTGTGAGTTCAATACATGTTGGCCTAACGAATGAAAAACTCAGAAGGCCAAAACCAGAAGAAAAAAATGTGAGACTAAAGCAGTGAAAGATGGACAAAGGTAGTAGGTGAGCATGGCTCCTCATCCTTTTAGAACAGCCAAAAGGACAATGTTGGTGAGATGCTGATAAATACCATGGAGGTCAACCGTTTTAAGAAGGCACGTGTGATGTCTTAAGACAATAGTGGTGTTAAGCACGGAATGTGTTCCTTTCAAATAACATTACAGGTTGGATCCATAAAGATCATGGTTAATGTATCAAAAGCTGTAAGTGATGAAGCTTCTCTAAATTCATGATTACATCAGTGAGCACAGTGGTTTAAATTCACCCATCAAAAAAAGCCAGAACCCCGGATAGATTAAAAAAACTAAAATCTCACAAGATGTTGCTTACTAGATATCTGGCAACACCAAAAGAAAGGATTAGAAATAAAGAAGAAAAACAGATAAGCATGCTTAACTTAAAATAAATTAGATAAAGCGTCCATATATTTTGATAAAACCATAAAAATAATGAATGCATGACATTAGTTAAACTCCTCGGACAGGGTCAAATAATATAGCATCAAGGTATTTTAAATAAAATCTATTAGAAAAATAGGAGTGGAGATGATTGGATATTGACAAAATACAATTATAAGGAGGGACATTAATTCACTATGAGCAGGAAACACAAATGAAATGGGAGCAGATGGAAAGTTGCTAATATAAATAATAAGAGTAAACAGACATATGCAATACTGCTATTGTCATAGCAGGAATCACCCATCTCTATTAAAAAGTTTCTGTAGCCAGATAAAATATAAATAAGAATGATAAAACCTTCCAATTAAAAGATTACCCTTTGATCCAAATACAAAAACCAATGGACACGAAACAAAGCCCTAAAGAAAATCTAAACAAACTTCAAAGAACAGTGGCTTTGGGGGCTTCATTCTTTAGTAAGGAGAAGGGAAACGAGCAGACATTACATAAATGACAAATCCATCCAAAAACTAGTTTTTTGAAGGTGAGGGCAAAACCAACGCTATTTATAAATCTCTAAAGAATCTAACTAAAAACGAACAAGGGGAAAGTAAATATAAAACAAATTAGAAACGAATATAATAAAATAACGTTTAGATGCTGCTCTGTAGACTGTATCCCGTGAAATGTTCTGCTCTGTCATCTTGAGTGCGGGCCAGGCATGGGATGAACATGGACGGAGGAGGGTTCTAGCTTTTGCTGGTTCCGGTTATGGGATTATTCCCCAATGGGATGGTAGCTGGTTTCCAGTATTCTTGGCTTGTACTGAGGCTCATTTGGGCCAGTACTGCCACCAGTTCTTAAATGAGAGAAGTATGAGGCTGAGTCAGTCTTTTCCCACTTCATCTTGGGTTTGTTTCTATTTTTTAGCTCAGAGAAGATCATATCCCACGTGTTGTCTCAGAGTGTGCCTCTCATCTTCCGCCAGGGGTCAGTTCTCCTTTCCATCCTTTGGGGGTACGTCCTGCCACTTAAGCAGCCCAAACAGACCTCAAGTTGCATTCCTTAATGTGGCTATGGCCGTTGGAACTAATGTTACAACACGTGAAATGGAGATACACATTGAAAATGGAAAAACAAAAATAAAATAAGATTATTTGTGATGACGGGAGTATTTAACTCGAAAAGCCAAAAGTAATCAGATTTCAAAAGTGGTAGAATTGATCAGAGGGTTGAGGGTACAACCACCATTTGCAGGATAAGTCATCAAAATGGAATGAATTCCCAGCAACGGCTCAAGGGCTCCCCTCCCCACAATGTCACGCAGTTCCCAAAGCAACGAGAAACATCGTTTAGGAGACACGCAGCCCATGTCAGGCAGGACTGAAGAGGGCTGACACAGTGCTGTTGGAATATGGATGTTAGATGGAGTTAAGTGAGATGGGAGGTGGAACCTGTCTCTTTGGATCACCTGCTATGTTCGCGGACTTCAGGATAAAGTAAATCCGCCATGGAAGGGAGTTGAATGTGGAGATTCCCAGGCGTCTGCCAACAGATTCAGTTGCCCCTGTGTGGGGCTGGGATCTCTGTTTAGCCCCTTGGGGTCCTTGGCAGATGCGAGGTACTCTGTTCTTTCCCGTGGACCTCATGGCTAATTTTTGGATAAGGAAGGGCAGAGCTGAGCCGGCCCATTCACGGCCCCACTGAGAACAGATCAGAGCTTGGCTTTGCCTTTTTTGGTATCTGCAGACTGAAGGGGAGACGGCATGGGTGTGCACCTGTGTATGCGTGGGCAGGCACACACATGTACATGCATGCCACGCACGATGCGATGCGCTTGTCTTCACCACTGCGAGCAGCGGGGACCGCCCGGCACCAACTGGCGCTGTGCGGGTCCCGGCCCACTTCTCAGGACGAACGTCCTCCAGCCTCAGCGCACGCCGTGGGCACCCACAGGCCGTGCTCCCACCCCTGCAAGGAGCTGTGGCTCCTGGCCACCCAGGGTTCCCGTTGCTAGGAAACGGCTCCCTTTGACTGTGTATGTTGAGCCTGCCTGTGTTTGTCTTTGGCTCTCAGAAGGACAAAATTCACCATGTGGCGATGGAGAAATAATATTGAAACGTACTTAAAAAATGAAAGAAAAGCCAAATGGCGCTGTGGGCTGCAGATGTGCCCCTGCTGGTGGTGCCCACCGTGCCAGGGGCAGGGCCTCCCCGGGGCTGACCTGGGGAGGCATGGACCTGGGGCTCAGGCCGCACTCTGAGTGCCCGACTGCTCCCGCACGCTCTGTCCTCCCTTCCGGTTACCCCATCATCGCTCTGCCCAGCCTGTCCACGTGCCCCCCCTGGCATGCAGGCCGTGGTGTGCAGGTTTGCAGCAAATGTTGTTGGGCTGGTGGCTTGGCCTCTGTCCCTGCGCTTTCTTTTTTTTGCTGACACAGGTGTCTGGGCAGAAGGGCAAGTGACATGCAAGCTTGAGCCACCTGTTAGTATTTGGAGCTGTTGGGGGCAGTGGGGCATCGCGGGGCTTCCCTCTGCCTGCTGCCTGCGTCCTGCAACCCACTTCACCCATTCAGAGTCAGGAGATGCTAGGGAGAGAGGTCGCTGCTTGGGAGGTGGGACTGGTCTCTCTCGATCACCTGTGACCGTGGGGCAGAGGTTGAGGTCATATGAGAACCTGTGGGTCGCGAGACTGGGGCCGGAGCGCTTGGCTTGGGTGGCCCATGCTGGCTGTGTGGGAGAGAATTCAAGAGCTTCTCCTCGTGCTGCAGGAAGGTTTCGTTCTCGTGCCTGGCAGCCTTTCTTCCTTCCCATTGCCCCCTCCTCTGCTACAATCCAGGCCGCTCACACCTCCAGCCCATCCATTTGTGTCAAGGCCTGCTGGTCCCTGGTGCCCCAGCCAGGCCAGGCCTCAGCTCTGGTTCACACGTGACTTTGAACTTTCCACCCTGAGGCCTCTTGTTACCAATTGACAGCTCCCTGGACTGGCCGCCTTCAAGTTCCCCAAATTTATCACGGCCCCATGTGTGAGCCGGGTCATTTTTCTCCTGCCTCCTTTTTCTGTCTGCTGCTGCTTCTGGGGCACTTCCAGTGAGCCACTCAGCAGACCCTCTGTGGTCCGAAAGGAAGCAAGGCCAGGGGAGGCTGCGTAGACGTTTGGGTGAGCTTTGGCTGGCGAGAATCCCCGAAGGTGAGTTATGAGCAAACACATGCACCCAGGACGTGTGGGCTTGCTGGTAAAATCACACTTCCTCCAGGCCCCGCGCGGGCCCAGGCCTGCCTGCCAGCCTCTCCCGGCAGGTGGAGGTATGAGTGTCGAGGGCCACCAAACACTAGGACACATCTTCATGCATCACAATTACAGAAACACCTGTGCTAAATACCTTTGTGGGGGTCGGTGGTGCGAATTCACGGGGTGTTCAATTGCCTCCAAATCGCTCATTTCTAGACTGTCAACAAGCCGCAGGTGTGCACGGCAGGAGCCGCCGAGGCTGTGATTTGGAGGCCTGTGCTGACAGCTCCACTTCCAGGATGCATGTGTCCTCACCAGCGCTGCATACCCTGTGTACGTTGCCGAATTTACAGAGGGCTCCGAGGAGATTTGTCACGTCAGACCTGCCTCTTGGCTCCTGGCATCCAGGAAGGAAGGAGAGAGCAGAGGGTAGAGAACTGAGAGGTCGGAGCTTAGCGGGCTCTCAGGTGGGACTGGCGCTGACTGGGCATTCACCGACGGGAAATAGGGAGACGGCCTGCTCTGTGGGAAGCGTCTGGTCAAGAGGACAGACGGGCCACAGACACAAACCGTAAGCCTGCGGTGCGTCTGGCCTGCAGTGCGTCTCATCTGTGCTGTTTTAGTGAATTCTGCAATCACTACTAGTATTAAACATCAAAAATGCTTTCCTATCCAATCTGGATTTCTGGCCTCTTTTGAACAATGGACAATCTGCCCCGCAGAGCCCATATCCTCCTGTTTAAGGAACGGGTATCGGCCACCCTTTGGGAAGGAACATAGTCTTTGGCACCTTTCATGCACTGTCAGCCCTCGCCAGGCCCCTGTAGTTGGTGACAAACAAACAGCCAAGAACTCCATCCCCACATGCACTTGGCAGCCAGGCAGATGCACACATCTTCCTCTGGACAGTGCCCCAAGAACGGGCTCAAGAAATACTAAAGCAGGCTCCACACATGATTATTTTTCTGGTTTAGTGCGTACAATTGTTCCTGAGTATTTACTAATTTAGAAATACAATATTGAGCCGGGCTCGGTGGCTCAGCCTGTAATCCCGCGCTTTGGGAGGCTGAGGTGAGTGGATTGCCTGAGCCCGCGTGTTCGAGACCTGCCTGGGCAGGCGAGACCTCATCTCTACAATAAATCAAAAAAAAAAAAAAATTAGCCAGGCGCGCGCCTGTAGTTCCAGCTACCTGGAAGGCTGAGGCGGAAGGATCGCCGGAGCCCAGCAGGTCGAGGCTGCGGGAGCAGCCGCTGCACTCCAGTCTGGGCGACAGAGTGAGACTCCAACTCAAAAAAAAAAAAAAGAAAGAAATACAATATTGGAAATTTCCTGTTGGTAGCATCCTGGATTGAGACGCTAGGCGCTCTCTAGCTTTCTATTTGGTTGGCATCAAAACCGCCAGTGTTCTTTGTCACTCCTCTTCCCAGCAGTACTCCCAATACCACATACTCATGATTATTCCGGCAACCCACAGACCTGTTACCTGCAGGGCCAGTGCTCCTGTGGGAAAAAGCTGAACCAGTGTCCCAGAACCCAGGTCTTGGTGCTCTCCATCTGTCCATCCTCACATGAGCCTTAGGGTGGGTGCGGGGGGTGTTGAGGGGTTCCATCTTTCTGGGTGTCCATGAGCTCCACACAGTTGTTCTGCCAGTTCAGGACTTCCTGAGTCAATAACTGCTGCTCTTTTCTTTTTGAGTTGGAGTCTCACTCTGTCGCCCAGACTGGAGTGCAGTGGCACGCTCCCGGCCACTGCAGCCTTGACCTGATGGGCTCTGGCGCTCCTTCCACCTCAACCTTCCAAGCAGCCGGAACTACAGGCGTGCGCTACCGTGCCTGGCTAATTTTTGATTTATTGTAGAGATGAGGTCTCGCCAAGTTGCCCGGGCGGGTCTCGAACTCGTGGGCTCAGGCAATCCACTCGCCTCAGCCTCCCAGAGCACTGGGATTACAGGCTGAGCCACCGAGCCCGGCCACCACTGCTCTTAATAAGTCCAGATTCAGTCACTCTGGTGACAGAGGAGATCCCATGCACTTCTGGAAGGTCTGATGCATTCACAGAAACCTGAGTCCACCTTCATTGCACAGTCATTTAACAAATGTTTACATCTTCCTAGGTGTGTTAGGTCCTGCACAGCAGAATAAAATCAATTTGATAAGCATTGATAAAATGCCTACTCTGTGTCAAGAATAGTACTAGAGCTGAAAGCATAGTGGTGAGCAGATCAGGTGTGGATTCTAACCCTTGATACTGCAAGCTCACAGGGAGATGCGCAGAACCCACCGTCAGCTACAGAAGGTGGGCCAAGAGACCCAGCTGCAGGCATCCTGTTGGGGTCTTGAAAGGAGGGGCCGTGTTAGCTGAAGGTGAGGGGTTGATACTTCTCGGCCACGGTGGCGTTGGAGGTGGAAGATGGTCATTCCTGGGGTTGCCGAGCATGTCATGGACATTCAAGGCTCATGGCACCAGGTCAGAGGAAACAGATGCACGTAGCTTTCAGGACTGTGTGAGAGGCCAGAGCAGGAGCCTTCTCTAGGTTGGGTGAGTCCCCCACACCCAAAGGAAGGGAGGATGAGACACTTTATGTGTGTTTTCTTCTTTCACCTCCTCTCTCACGAAGGCATTTTCTTGAGCGGTTCATTTGATGAAAGGTCTTCTATGGACCCACTTAGCCTGCTAATTCCCTTGCCGCCTTGCTCCCCATCTGCCAGCAAGGCAAAGCTCCAAGCCTGGCCAGCCTGAGTCTCCTCTCGCTTCTGAGGTGCTAGACCTAGCATTCCCACTGACTGGCTTCCACCGGAAGTCAGGACCACCATGTCCGAGGGCATTCAACCACACAGGCCAACCTGCCTGCCCTTGCCATGCGAATTTTCTCTCCCGTTATTCACCAAAAAGGTTTTCCACTGCCTTCTCTCTCTCTGCCTTCCCAAACTCATTGGGCTTCCCCAAACTAATCTCCCAGCAAGGACCTTGCTTCACACGTCTCTGAGTGAATATAAACCGTCAGAGAAAAACCCATGGTCTTCCCACCGCCGTCTCCACCTGCCGTCTGCTTCTGTTTCTTCCTTTACGTCCCAGGGAATGAAGAGCCCTGCTCCTCTCAGAGGGAGCTCCTCATTCTTTGTCTGAGCCCTCCTCCCCTCACCTCCATAGGGTCTGGCATCTGCAGTTGTGCCCCTGTCTCTCTATTGGATTATGGTCTCCAGCGTACAACAGCGCACGCATGAAGATGTCTCGTCCTCGGCGCCCCCCTCCCCAACCCCATCTCTCTCTAGCAGCTGCTGTGTTTCTTCTCCTGTTGGGTGAGATGCTTGTAGGTGTGTGGACCCCCAGTGTCCTTTGATTGAAGAGTGAAGGTACAGTTGCAATGCTCGTGTGGTGGCCAGGTGGCCATCTCAAGCTCACCTGGCTACTGTGCTGTCCTTTCTTCAATACCAGATATTTTTTCTGTACTGGTGCACACACGTCTTGCCCCTTCACTCGGTGAATGCCCAACTGGTGTAACTTTTTCAGGGAACCTACTTTTCTGGCCCCCACAGCCAGTCAGGCCCCTCCCACGAAGGGCTCCTCCAGCTCCCCCGGAGACCTGTCACCTACAGTTTCAGACATGAGTGGTTTGGTTTTTGACACGAAAGAGTTGGCTGGGAGTCAGAAGACTTGCTCACGACCCCCTCCCTCCTCTGGGGTGGAGTCTGAAGCCAGCCTCCGGGGTGGCATTGACCCTGCCCACATCCAGCTGCCTTGAAGGCCGTATTCCCTTCCTGCTGGCGGCATCTTGCCAACACAGCCTGGAAATTCCCTTCCAGAGCACAGGTGGGTGGGCTGCTGGCTTTGGGCAGACGCTCTTTGGGGCCACCACGCTGTCCGCCCCTTTCGTGACGGGTCAGCTTGCCATGGAAGAGTGAAGAGGAAAATGGATGAAAAGGGAAGGAGAGAAAGGGAGGAGCGCCCAGGGAAGGTGAAGGCAGAGATTGGGGTGAGGCTTTCACAGGCAAGAAGCGTCAAGGGATTGTCAGCAGCAGCCAGAAGCTGGGAGGAAGGCATGGGATAGTGTCTCCCCCCACCTCACCCTCCCACCCAGAGCTCTCAGCAGGAGCCAGCTCCGCTGACACCTTGATTTTGGACTTCTGGTCTCCAGAACCACGGGAGAACACATTTCTGATGCTTTAAGCCCGCCCCCCCTCCGCTCACCGCATTGTGACAAATTGTGACTGAAGCCCCAGGAAACTAATACAATAATCAGAAAACATCAGGGGATTTGGTACCATGGATCTCATTGGCATAAAACAAATAGGCAGAAAATCTAATTCTTAAAATTTGATTGCATTTTGGCACATCGGCTGATCCATTTTACTATCCGCTAATTGAATAAATACATGAAAACTATTTTTTTAAATGGAAGGGACATGAGCCCGGAGTGCGGGTGAGAGGACAAACGGGGAAGTCACCCCGAGAATCCAGGTGGCCCCACAGAATTGGACATTTCCAAGCGTCCCAGCCGCCACAGAGACTGGGGGCAGAAGCACTGCTGTTCTGCAAATTTATCCCCTGAATCATTTTCACAAACTCTGTTTTGGGTAAAAGACAGAAATCTATCAAACGGCGCACAGATTAACTTATCACCGAGTTAAATGGGTTGTCAGGGTGGGGAGTCCATGCTCGGCCCAGTGAATTCAAATGCATGTAAATTTCCCCGGTGGCAGGAGAGAAGATGGTGGGGCTGTCAGACGGTGACATGTGGAAATACATTAAACGGTGTTTAAAATATATTTGAAGGGGCTGCCTCATATTTTGATAACACACTCCCCGACACATGATTTGTGGGAGATGGGAAATTCTGATCTCATTATCAATCCAGGGGCATCTTTGTAGTAAGCCCCCTCCCAGGGCGCTGGGTGTTTTAGAGAAGTTTCAAAACAATTAACAGTGCCAGCCTGGATGGGCAGAGGTCCCCCGTGCCACTGATGTACGGAGCCGGCATTCTGATAACTTTGCTTGTCAGCGTCACTCTGGCGTACAAAACAAGTGATTAAAAACTTCAAAAGAGCCAATTCTGTTGTGTTTGCGCCTGTGCTGTTTCTCGCCCTCGGAAGAAGTCCTAGATCCCCTCAATTGTGCATCTGATTTGGCTTGGTGTTTTTAGTCTTGTGTGTTTGTTTGGAAACTGGATGATCTTGACTTAGTGCAATGATTCCCCGTGTTGAAGGAAAAGAGAGTCGCTAAGCTGTGCCGTCTCTGTTTAGGGGAGTGGTCATGCCTGTTTAGGACGTGAGCTGGTTTTAGTGATGACAGGGCTTTCTGGATGTCTTCTCAATTTCCTAGTGAGGCCACAAAGTAAGTGTCTCTTGAATGGTAGGTTTAGGTTCTCTGTAACCCCAGTCTCCCCAGATCCATGGACCAAGTCCTTCTACAGAGATAATCTCCGATTGTCTCCTGGGTCCCTTTTTGCTCCCCTAGCCTCATGGGGTCCTCACATGGGTCTCTTTTTGCTCCCCTAGCCACACGGAGTCCTTTTTTCATCCCCATTGCAAATGCCCCAGTCCCCTTCTGACGCCAAGCTACCTTCACGACTGGTACTCATGGGCCAGTGTTACCTGACCAAACGAGGTGCCAAGCACCTAACTACCCTTTCTTTTGAGCTAGAAATACATGCATTAGCATTCGCCAGATGAACATATGGAAACTGTGGTCTCTTTGTTGATATATTTCTTTTAAGTCATCCATATTCATATCTGCACTGATGTGACAGGGTAATGAAATAAGTCTTGGTTTCTGTCTCACTCATTACACAAACACAAGTTCTAAAACCACAAGATGAGGGTTATATTAGCAGAGCTTACAGAATGCTTTAAAGTATTCCAGGGTCCAGTAGTGTGGCACTGGACCCACAGTAGGGTTGAGAGAGAGAGAGAGAGAGATCAGGGCAGTCTACCCGAGGGAAGCAAGGTGTTGACGGGGCATAAATGGGTAGGAAAGGATAAGCATGGCTAAGGCTCATTTGTATAAAGATATGAGAAACTAGCATTTTTCACACACCTACCCTGTGCTGGGGCCTGGAACTAAGTTTGGGGATTTGGAAAGAAAAGACTAACCTCCTCCCAAAAGGAAACTGTTGGAGGTCCAGTGTTGCTGGTTGGTCCATCGCTGTCAACATCCAAATAAAAACTGCCTTTCTCGCAATAGACATGAGGTGGCCATTTCTCTCCAATAGGATTTCTCAACCGCGGAGCCATTGACATTTGGGGCTGGATAGTTCTTCACTGCAGAGAGTCAGCTGTCTTGTGCTCTGTAGCTTAGCCACATTCCTGGCCTCTACACATGGCATGCTGATGGCCGCCTCCAACCCTTGAGTTGTGACAATCAATACGTCTCCAAATATTGCCAAACATCCCCTGGGGGTTGGGGGCACAATTATCCTTACTTTGGAACTCCTACTCTGCCGCCGGAAGGGACAATGACAAGATTCCTGTCTTCCTTCATTCATCCCTCACTGTTCAGTTAGGCGGTAGGCTACATTCAGGAGGGCCTGACAAGAAAGAATACTGTGGAATGTCATTTGTATAAAATTTTAGAGAACGGGAATGAATCCACAGTGACAGAAAGTAGATCAATGGCTGCCTGAGGACGGAAAAGGGGGAAGGCCAGGAAAGGGAAAGCGGAAAGTGGGAAAGGAAACTTCTTGGGGGATAAGAGATATATTCATTATGTTAGTTGCGATGATATTTCTACAGGTGTACACAGATGTAAAAACCTATCAAATAGGATGCTTTAAAAATGCCCAGCTTATCGTACGCTAATCACATTTCAATAAAGCTGTTCAGAAAGGTTAGAGAAATAATAACCAAAGAAGTAAAAAATATAAGGTATAAGAAAGAAAACAAAATAAGGAATGGACCCTACTGAAGTAGAAATGAAAAAAAAAAAAAGTGAGAACCTCAGGAAGATCAATCTTGTTTCTTTTCAAAGACAAGCAAAATATAAAAAAAAATTCTGATGATTTTTTTTAAAAAGGAAAAGCATACATTCACAATATCAGGAAGACGAAAGAGAAATATTATTAAGTAACTTTATGACAATACATTTGTAAACCTAGACAAAAGAGACAACTGCCTAGAAAACATCCTAAAACATTGAGTTAAAATAGAATATAGGCTTGTGACTATTAAATAATTTGAACCATTTCTTTAAACATAGCCACAAAAAATCAGACTCAGTGATTTTACGGGCAAGTTATACCAAACAATTAACATTGGTACACCAAGTTCAGCAACAAAAAAATTCATGACAACCTAAGTTTTTCCTGGGAATTTTTAAAAGTTTTGTTTTGTTTTAGTTTATAACTTTAATTTGAAAATAGTGGCTTTATTTTTAATTCAGTTTTGGATAAAGTTTCATATCCAGTTTTGTTACAGTTGGCTTTAGTGCTGGTCTTTCTTTTAAATTGATTTTTTTGAAGTATAGTTGACCTACAATAACACGCAACCACTTTAAGTTGTACAGTATGATGCTTTTTGGGCTAATATATACATCCAGGTAAATACCTCACAATTAAGATCTAGAGATAACAGAACATTTCTGTCATCCCCTAAATTTTCTTCTTATCCATCTAGTTCATTCCCCATCTCCCATTCCCAAGTGTCACTCATCCATTAATCTACTTTTTTGTCACTGTAGATTAGATTTGTCTTTTCCATAATTTAATATGTGGGTAGTGCCTCCTTTCCATGCTACTGATATGCATGAATTTCAGTCACCACGGTTTAGTTAAGTAACATCAGGCCCCCAACGCCATTGTTCCAAGTTCAATTACCACAATATATTAACTGTGAGTGATTGCATAAAGTACAAACTTTGCTGCTAGCTTTTAAGTCCATAAATCACTACGAAAATAACCAATGCACATCATAATCAGTGGCCAGTCACCTCAGTCCTCTCAAAGTCTGTTAGTGACCGGCCACTGTGCATGTTATTCAGCTCACGCACGGACAGCACAGCCCACAGTTATGTTACCTCCTTGTCTCTTAGTGATAAGCCTATGTGACATCTTGCAAATAGGAATAATCAAAGAGCAATACGGGCAAATGCAGATGAACGTGCAGCAAAGAAATAAAAAGCGATAAAACTAGATGTAAAATTAGGTCAAATGTAAATTGAGAAATAGAATACATATATGACTGCTTCCTGCTGGTGCTGGCAAAGTCTAAGAAACTCTGCATATGCAGCCAGAAGAATTTAGTGAAGGTGAGCTTATTGACATCAATGAAGAAATTGTTTGTCGTGAAAAGAATGAAGAGGTCCCACGGAAAATAATCCTGGCAGCAAAATCTTCACGCGAAAGTCTTGGAAAGATTTCATGACAATGACAGCAGGATGGATAAAATGTTAAACTCTGATCCAAACTCAGAAAGAAGTATGGCAATTCAAGGCTTTGAAAAATGCTCATTCATATTGTAAATTACAGCATGAAAAGAATGTAAGTACTGTTGAAATGTTGTTCTCTTTTTTTTTGCAAAGAAGTCAAACACTTGAATTCTCATTTTAAAAATTTTCAATTACAATGTACTAAATACTAGTTTTTACATTGCTATTTCTTTATATATTTATAAGCCAAAGTGAGTTAATTATTAATGTTTTGACAAAAATTTTTAAAGGTCACATAACAGTCATAAGTTTCCCTATTACTTACCAAGATCACTTTGCATGGTTTCAGTTTGCACTACATTTTACAGTCCTAGACGATCAGGCAAAGTATAAACTACCTGTAAATGTCATATGACATGTATTCTTTTATGTCCAACTCCTTTTGGTCAGTGTAATTATTTTGAGATTCAACCATGTTGTTTCTATGCATCAGTATTTATTTTCTTTCTTAAACAATTATATTGCAAGTAATTTTAAAAGTAAGATATAGCTTTTGCATTTGTCCACGTTTCCTTTTCTAACTCTCCTCATTGACTGTGAGCATTTATATTTCCACCTGGTTCAATTATTCTTCAACCTGTACAATTTTTTTCCTCCTTTCTCATTTTGAGGTGAAATCTCACTCTGTCATCCAGGCTGGAGCATAGTGGCACACTCATGGCTACTGCAGCCTCAACCTACTGGGAACTATAGGCACGTGCCACCTTGCCTGGCTAATTTTTTGATATATTGTAGAGATGAGGTTTTGGCAAGTTGCCCAGGCAGGTCTCAGACCCCTGGGCTCAGGCAGTCCTCTTGCCTCAGCCTCCCCAAGTGCTGGGATTACAGGGATGAACCAACACACCCGGACTCACTTCTTTTAGTGCGGAATTGTGAGTGCTTTTTCAAGATTCAATTTGCCTAAGGAAACTCATTATTTTGTCTTATTTTCTGAAAGTCTTTTAGCTGTTTATGTATTTCTAGGTTTACAGTGTTAAAAATGTCAGTCCATTGTCTTCTGGCTTACATGTAAGACCTCTGTGGTCATAATTTTCTTATTCCTCTGTACTTAATGTGCTTTTTATCTTTAAGCATATTTACGTATTTTTGTATATCATTGATAGTCATCAGTGATTATTCTGTCCCTGAGGTTTTTTTTTTGTGTGTGTGTGAATGTTTATTCACTTTGGGCTCATTAAGCCTACTGGACTCGTCAATTTATTCTCTGTAAAATTTTAAAATGTTAATGTCTTTTTACAACTGCCTTGGTCTTACGCTTCAGAGTTTCCTATTATATGCATGTTAGACCACTTAAATTTTATCAAGTATCACTGTTGCTCTGTTTTCTTTTTTTCCAGGTTGTTTTCTATCTCTGTGCTAAGATTGTCATTTTTTTGTTGTTGTTTTTATTTTTTGCTATGTCTTCAAAATCCATCTGCTGTTAATTCCATTCAGTAAATTTTAAAATTCAGATATATTTTTCATCTCTAAAGTTTTCATTAGTATTTCTTTTCTTTCCTAATTTTATGTAGACTGACTATTCTTATAAAAGGTTTTATAATTTTTTTCTGCTCATTTGGTCTATTTCTGTTTTCAGATTTATCCTCTACATATGGGTTACACTTTTCTGCTTCTTCACATATCTATTTATTTATTTAAAGTTGGGCACTGTAAAACTTTGTGTTACTATACGGTGAATTTTATTGCCTTCTTTCAAAGAACGTTGAACATTTTCCCTGCAGAACATCAAGTTACTTAGGGATTTGTAAGTAAAGTAAAATCAGTTACTTTGTGAGAGTGGTTTTAGAATCTGTTCTAGTTTATCTCTGCTACCAAAGTGTGACCCTTCTGGGGTCTTCTCTATAAGCTCCCTGGATTGTGTGAGTTCTGGGAATAACTCAGTTTGTAGTTTTTTTAAAAGCCAATCTTTGACTGGAATTGTGGATTTTTTTTTTCTCTCTGATTATTGAGCTCCAAATGCAGGAGTTCCCCTACGCATATTTCTGGAAACTTTTTCTATGTTGCTCCGTTGTCACTGGTTCTATGCCCCATACTTTCCAGCTCCCTCAATGTCATGAAACTCTGATCTTTGTTTTCTCAACTCAGTATGATCCCTGTGCTCTGTTTAGCAATCCCCTTCCTCTATCAAACTAAAAATGCCTCCAGGTAGAAGTTCAAGGTGATTGTAGGGATCCCCTAACTTGTTTTCCCTCTCTAGTTTCACAGTTCTGAGGTGTCTGTTGTCTAATGTGCAAAAGAAGCTGTTTCATCTATTTTGTCCAATTTTCTAGTCTTGATGGGGTGAAAGGATACATATCATCCAATTTACCTTGCATGTCCCTGAAGATGTTTTGATGCTAAGAAACTAACTTGTATGTTTCTTTATATTAACAGATTTTAAAAAGAAAACATATAGTTTTAGCAAGTGTAGTTAAAATTTTGATTAAAACTAGTGACAAAGATATCTTATATAACTGAGAATAAAAGAGAGAGAGTTTAACTAGAAAACGGTATCTATCAGAATTACATAGCAAACATTATTTTAAATGTGGAAGCACTCTTTTAAAGTCAGGAACAATATAAATCTGTCCACCATCACAATTTCCATTAAACATTGCAAATAATGAATAAAACAAGAAGTATAAGAAAATAAGGATAACTATTGGAAAGAAAGATATGCAACTGTCATTATCTGCAGATGTTATGATTGTATACCTGGAAAACCCAGAAACTCTACTGACAAATAATTAGAATGAATAAAAAGGTTGGTGAGTTTACCATATATAATATCATTATACATAAATAATTTTTTCCTGCATACCAGCAATAAGCAACCAAGAATGCAATTTTTAAAATACCACTCATAATGGCAGAAAAACCTTATTGTCTAAATATGTTTTCTCACTAAAATTAACCAGTCCTCTCTGGAAAAATTGCCAGTTTCAGGTTTGGCAATTTGGGGTGGAAGATAAGGAAAGTACAAGAAGAGTCTGGAGTATCTTCTTGTCACAAATCAAAGAAGTGCTCAAAATGATTGGGATAGATTACAGGGACACGGGAGGGAACTTACCTTTAAAACTGTCCAGCTTGGAGTCAGCTGGAGGATCAGACAAAGTAAACTATGGTAATTAACTATAACATTAAAAAAAGTATACATCCATAGTGACAGTCAAGAAGGAAAAGGAGGGTGGGTGGGAGGTGAGGATACACATAATGGTCAGCTTATAAATACAAAAAGAATCTTAAAATTAAAAAGATATTGCAACCACCACTGCAATTGACTCAGGCAAGGATCATGATGCATTCCAGGGATGAAGCCTACTTGGTCATGGTGGATGATTTTTGAGATGTGTTGTTGGATCCAATTTGCTAGAATCTTGTTCAGAATTTTTTCATCTATGTTCATCAGGGATATTGGCCTGTAGTTCTCTTTATTTGTTGGATCTTTACCCAGTTTGAGTATCAATGTGATGTCAGCTTCATCAAATGATTTGGGGAGAATTCTATCTTTCTTGATTGCTTGGAATACTTTCAATACGATTGGTATCAGCTCCTCCTTGTACGTTTTGTAGAATTCCACTGGAAAGCTGTGTGGTGTGGGGTTTTTTTTAACTTGTTTGTTTGTTTTTAGTTTTGATGGAGTCAATTATCTGGGTTGTTATTGATCTATTTA